>JANTPZ010154625.1:0-13072 GCA_025593235.1 Vachellia pachyceras
CCTGTTGTTTTTTCAAAATTCAAATATTTTCACAGAAAAAGGGGCCATATCTTTTAAACAAGGTTAGTGTTTAAGGCATTAAACATTTAGCTCTATTAGAATTGAATGGAAACATCCACTGTGACTCAGTTTTTAATTAGGATTCCTTAAATCATATTTTTTTTTCAAAATTCAAATATTTTCACATAAAAAAGGGCCCATATGTTTGAAACAAGATTAGCGTTTAAGGCATTAAACAATTAGCTCTATTAGAATTGAATGGAAACATCCACTGTGACTCAGATTTTAATTAGGATTCCTTAAATCCTGTTGTTTTTTTAAAATTCAAATATTTTCACAAAAAAGGGCCCATATGTTTTAAACAAGATTAGCGTTTAAGGCATTAAAAATTTAACTCTATTAGAATTGAATGGAAAAATCCACTGTGACTCAGTTTTTATTCAGGATTCCTTAAATCCTGTTGTTTTTTCAAAATTCAAATATTTTCACAGAAAAAGGGGCCATATCTTTTAAACAAGGTTAGTGTTTAAGGCATTAAAAATTTAACTCTATTAGAATTGAATAGAAACATCCACTGTGACTCAGATTTTAATTAGGATTCCTTAAATCCTGTTGTTTTTTCAAAATTCAAATATTTTCACATAAAAAGGGGCCATATTTTTTGAACAAGATTAGCGTTTAAGGCATTAAAAATTTAACTCTATTAGAATTGAATGGAAACATCCACTGTGACTAAGATTTTATTTAGGATTCCTTAAATCCTGTTGTTTTTTCAAAATTCAAATATTTTCACAAAAAAAGGGCCCATATCTTTTAAACAAGATTAGCGTTTAAGGCATTAAACATTTAGCTCTATTAGAATTGAATGGAAACATCCACTGTGACTCAGTTTTTAATTAGGATTCCTTAAATCCTGTTGTTTTTTCAAAATTCAAATATTTTCACACAAAAAGGGGCCATATCTTTTAAACAAGATTAGCGTTTAAGGCATTAAACATTTAGCTCTATTAGAATTGAATGGAAACATCCACTGTGACTCAGTTTTTAATTAGGATTCCTTAAATCCTGTTGTTTTTTCAAAATTCAAATATTTTCACATAAAAAGGGGCCATATTTTTTAAACAAGATTAGCGTTTAAGGCATTAAACATTTAGCTCTATTAGAAGTGAATGGAAACATCCACTGTGACTCAGATTTTAATTAGGATTCCTTAAATCCTGTTGTTTTTTCCAAATTCAAATATTTTCACACAAAAAAGGGCCCATATATTTTAAACAAGATTAGCGTTTAAGGCATTAAACATTTAGCTTTATTAGAATTGAATGGAAACATCCACTGTGACTCAGATTTTAATTAGGATTCCTTAAATCCTGTTGTTTTTTCAAAATTCAAATATTTTCACACAAAAAAGGGCCATATCATTTAAACAAGGTTAGTGTTTAAGGCATTAAACATTTAGCTCTATTAGAATTGAATGGAAACATCCATTGTGACTCAGTTTTTAATTAGGATTCCTTAAATCCTGTTGTTTTTTCAAAATTCAAATATTTTCACACAAAAAAGGGCCCATATGTTTTAAACAAGATTAGCGTTTAAGGCATTAAACATTTAGCTCTATTAGAATTGAATGGAAACATCCACTGTGACTCAGTTTTTAATTAGGATTCCTTAAATCCTGTTGTTTTTTCCAAAATTCAAATATTTTCACACAAAAAAGGGCCCATATATTTTAAACAAGATTAGCGTTTAAGGCATTAAACATTTAGCTCTATTAGAATTGAATGGAAACATCCACTGTGACTCAGATTTTAATTAGGATTCCTTAAATCCTGTTGTTTTTTCAAAATTCAAATATTTTCACACAAAAAAGGGCCCATATGTTTTAAACAAGATTAGCGTTTAAGGCATTAAACATTTAACTCTATTAGAATTGAATAGAAACATCCACTGTGACTCAGATTTTAATTAGGATTCCTTAAATCCTGTTGTTTTTTCCAAATTCAAATATTTTCACACAAAAAAGGGCCCATATCTTTTAAACAAGATTAGCGTTTAAGGCATTAAACATTTAGCTCTATTAGAATTGAATGGAAACATCCACTGTGACTCAGATTTTAATTAGGATTGCTTAAATCCTATTGTTTTTTTCAAAATTCAAATATTTTCACACAAAAAAGGGCCCATATGTTTTAAACAAGATTAGCGTTTAAGGCATTAAACATTTAGCTCTATTAGAATTGAATCGAAACATCCACTGTGACTCAGATTTTAATTAGGATTCCTTAAATCCTGTTGTTTTTTCAAAATTCAAATATTTTCACATAAAAAGGGGCCATATTTTTTGAACAAGATTAGCGTTTAAGGCATTAAAAATTTAGCTCTATTAGAATTGAATGGAAACATCCACTGTGACTCAGATTTTAATTACGATTCCTTAAATCCTGTTGTTTTTTTCAAAATTCAAATATTTTCACACAAAAAAGGGCCATATTTTTTGAACAAGATTAGCGTTTAAGGCATTAAACATTTAGCTCTATTAGAATTGAATGGAAACATCCATTGTGACTCAGATTTTAATTAGGATTGCTTAAATCCTATTGTTTTTTTTCAAAATTCAAATATTTTCACACAAAAAAGGGCCCATATGTTTTAAACAAGATTAGCGATTAAGGCATTAAACATTTAGCTCTATCAGAATTGAATGGAAACATCCACTGTGACTCAGATTTTAATTAGCATTCCTTAAATCCTGTTGTTTTTTTCAAAATTCAAATATTTTCACACAAAAAAGGGCCATATTTTTTGAACAAGATTAGCGTTTAAGGCATTAAAAATTTAACTCTATTAGAATTGAATGGAAAAATCCACTGTGACTCAGTTTTTATTTAGGATTCCTTAAATCCTGTTGTTTTTTCAAAATTCAAATATTTTCACAGAAAAAGGGGCCATATCTTTTAAACAAGGTTAGTGTTTAAGGCATTAAACATTTAGCTCTATTAGAATTGAATGGAAACATCCACTGTGACTCAGTTTTTAATTAGGATTCCTTAAATCCTGTTGTTTTTTCAAAATTCAAATATTTTCACACAAAAAGGGGCCATATCTTTTAAACAAGGTTAGTGTTTAAGGCATTAAACATTTAGCTCTATTAGAATTGAATGGAAACATCCACTGTGACTCAGTTTTTAATTAGGATTCCTTAAATCCTGTTGTTTTTTTTCAAAATTCAAATATTTTCACACAAAAAAGGGCCCATATGTTTTAAACAAGATTAGCGTTTAAGGCATTAAATATTTAGCTCTATTAGAATTGAATCGAAACATCCACTGTGACTCAGTTTTTATTTAGGATATCTTAAATCCTGTTGTTTTTTCAAAATTCAAATATTTTCACACAAAAAAGGGCCCATATGTTTTAAACAAGATTAGCGTTTAAGGCATTAAACATTTTGCTCTATTAGAATTGAATAGAAACATCCACTGTGACTCAGATTTTAATCAGGATTCCTTAAATCCTGTTGTTTTTTCAAAATTCAAATATTTTCACACAAAAAAGGGCCCATATGTTTTAAACAAGATTAGCGTTTAAGGCATTAAACATTTAGCTCTATTAGAATTGAATGGAAACATCCACTGTGACTCATTTTTTAATTAGCATTCCTTAAATCGTGTTTTTTTTCAAAATTCAGATGTTTTCAAATAAAAAAAAGGCCCATATTTTTTCAACATTATTATTGTTTAAGGAATTAAACATTTAACTCTATTAGAATTGAATGGAAATATCCACTGTGACTCATTTTTTCATTATGATTCCTTAAATGGTGTTGTTTTTTTCATAATTCAAATATTTTCACATAAAAAAGGCCCATATAGTTTCAACAAGATTAGTGTTTAAGGAATTAAACATTTAACTCTATTAGAATTGAATACAAACATATACTGTGACTCAGTTTTTAATTAGGATACATTAATCGTGTTGTTTTTTTAAACATTCAAATATTTTCACATAAAAAAGGCCCATATTAATTTCAAAAAGTTTAGTGTTTAAGGAATTAAACATTTAACTCTATTAGAATTGAATGGAAAGACCGACTGTGATGCAATTTTTAATTAAGATTCCTTAATTCGTGTTTTTTACAAAATTCAAATTTTTTCAAAAAAAGGGCCCATATTTTTTAAACAAGATTAGTGTTTAAGGAATTAAACATTTAACTATATTAGAATTGAATTGAAACATCCACTGTTAGTCAATTTTTAATTAGGATTCCTTAAATCTTATGGTTTTTTCAAAATTCAAATATTTTCACACAAAAAAGGGCCCATTTTTTTCAACAAGATTAGTGTTTAAGGAATTAAACATTTAACTCTATTAGAATATAATGGAAACTTCCACTGTGACTGATTTTTTAATTAGCATTCCTTAAGTCGTGTTGTTTTGTTTTAAAATTCAAATATTTTCAAATAAAAAAAGGCCCATATTTTTTCAACAAGATTATTGTTTAAGGAAATAAACATTTAACTCTATAGAATTGAATGGAAACATCCATTGTGACTCATTTTTTAATTAGAATTCCTTAAATGATGTTGTTTTTTTCATAATTCAAATATTTTCACATAAAAAGGCCCATATATTTTCAACAAGATTTGTGTTTAAGGGATTAAACATTTAACTATATTAGTATTGAATACAAACATCCACTGTGACTCAGTTTTTAATTAGGATACATTAATCGTGTTGTTTTTTTAAACATTCAAATATTTTCACATAAAAAGGCCCATATTTATTTCAAAAAGTTTAGTATTTAAGGAATTAAACATTTAACTCTATTAGAATTGAATTGAAAGATCGACTGTGACTCAGTTTTTAATTAAGATTCCTTAATTCGTGTTTTTTTTTACAAAATTCAAATATTTTCAAAAAAAAGGGGCCCATATTTTTTAAACAAGATTAGTGTTTAAGGAATTAAACTTTGAACTCTATTCGAATTGAATTGAAACATCCACTGTGAGTCAATTTTTAATTAGGATTCCTTAAATCTTGTGGTTTTTTCAAAATTCAAATATTTTCACACAAAAAAGGGCCCATATTTTTTTAAACAAGATTAGTGTTTAAGGAATTAAACATTTAACTCTATTACAATTGAATGGAAACATCCAATGTGACTCAATTTTTAATTAGGATTCCTTAAATCGTGTTGTTTATTTTCATAATTCAAATATTTTCACATAAAAAAGGGCCCATATTTATTGCAACAAGATTAGTGTTGAAGGAATTAAACTTTTAACTCTATTAGAATTGAATGGAAACATCCACTGTGACTCAGTTTTTAATTAGGATTCCTTAATTCGTGTTTTTTTTTCAAAATTCAAATATTTTCACATTAAAAAGGGCCCATATTTTTTAAACAAGATTAGTGTTTAAGGAATTAAACATTTAACTCTATTAGAATTGAATGGAAACATCCACAGTGACTAATTTTTTAATTAGCATTCCTTAAATCGTGTTGTTTTGTTCAAAATTCAAATATTTTCACACAAAAAAGGGCCCTCATTTTTTAACAAGATTAGTGTTTAAGGAATTAAACATTTAACTCTATTTGAATTGAATGGAAACTTCCACTGTGACACAATTTTTAATTAGGATTCCTTAAATCCTATTGTTTTTTGAAAATTCATATATTTTCAGTTAAAAAGGGCCAATATTTATTTCAAAAAGTTTAGTGTTTAAGGAATTAAACATTTAACTCTATTAGAATTGAATAGAAACATCGACTGCGACTCAGTTTTTAATTATGATTCCTTAATTCGTGTTTTTTTAAAATTCAAATATTTTCACATAAAAAAGTGTTAGATATTAGTTTTGATGATGTCAAATAAGAGCAAAATGTTTTTACATGGCAAAAAGTTTTTCACAATACATATTTTTCATGCATAATGATTTTACAATGCATATTGGTTAATCTATATTTGCATTATTTTAATTGGAGGATGATGTGGTTAAATAAATATTTTTGATGTTAAAATGTTTCAAAAAGATGTTTTATTATCATACATTGAGTTACCATTCATCTAAGCTTCATTTAAATGTTCAAATCTGATTCTGGAAGTTAAGACTCGAGTATGATGAGTTTTTAGGGTTTCCTATGGCATTACTTGAAGCAAAACTTGAGTATACACTTGAAGTATTGAATTTTGGAGTCAACACTCGAGTACTGGGGTCACAAAACTCGAGTATTAGCCTTCTAGGGGTCAACACTGGAGTATTGGAGTCACAACACTTGAGTATTAGCCTTCTGGGGGACAACACTCGAGTATTGGCCTCTTCTGTTTTCTATCAGCTCGACATATGTTTGGTATTTTGACCATATCTCCTAAAATACAACTCTGATTGATGTGAAACGAATTTCATATGAAACTAGACTCAAAAAGCGTTTCATAGACACCAAGAAAAGCATCAAATGATTTCAAATGAAGGATATACAAATTTTTAAACATGGTGGTTAAAACTGAACGCTTTATCTCTGACCTGTGCTTATTTTATCTATCATAACTTTCTTTATATACATTATTTGGGACTTATTCTTGTTTCATATGAAAGTAGACTTGCAGGCTTTTCATTGATATATTATATGCAAGGTTTGGAGTTGAAATGAGAGAGTTATGGTCGTTGCAAGTTGAGCTACAAGCTGTGCTCGAGCACTGGATCCCCAATGCTCGAGCATCGGGTTTCAGAATCAGATTTTCTCAGCAAAACATGCCAACACTCGAGCATTGCATTTTCAACACTCGAGTGTTCAGACTTTTGACAGTTTTGTTAAGTGATACTTCAAGTGAAAGCTTCCAGTAGAGCCAACACTCGAGCACAGATTTCCAGCACTCGAGTGTTGTGACCTTTCACTCATCACTGGAAGCCAACACTGCAAGTATTGACAGCCAGCACTGCTAACACTCGAGTACCAGCTTTCTATCACTCGAGTATCGAGCTGAAAATTTTCATTGTTCATCAATACTCTATCTCAATACTTCAAGCATTACCAGCACTCATGTATCATTATTTCATCACTCGAGTATTATGATTTGTCAAAATTATTTTTCATCACTTGCACAGAATACTCGAGTATTCCTAGAAAGTATTATTAACACTCAAGCACTGAGATTTATCACTCAAGTATTTGATTATTTTCAAAACACTTTTACATAACACTCGAGTATTGCATCAAAGCATTGAACTTTTCTTTGAAATATTTTGAGCAACACTCGAGCATAAAAACCTTATGCTCGAGCACTGTCTCTCTTTCTCTCTGATAGCTTTGTGTCTGACACACTTCACCTACGCTACACACCTACTCACTTACTGAATCTTTCCTTATTTGTGTAGCGGTTTTTTGAATATCAACTGCTCTCATAAATGCTTTATGCTTAAACTATTAACAGGGAATAGGCATCTCTGAATACTTCTCCAGCATGGGCTCTCAACGGACAAATTCACAGACAACGGACATATAACATGCTAGACCCATTAATGCATATCACTGGACAGTGAAGCAGAAGAGTGACAGAAGCAAAGCACTTTCCAACGGATTAATCTTCCTCAACAAACACTTGCTTCCTGTCAAGACTCTAACGGCTATTCTTTCTCTTTCAACAATCAAATTTGTCAGAGCAGACCAAGTTTTAAAAATAGAGCACAAGAGCCAAAGCTGAACAGAAAATACAACGCTCCTCTCCAACGGACATATTTTGCCAAACATATATAAATATGAGGAAGCAATAAACAGAAATAGGAGAGATGAAGTATATGGAGTCACTAAGCTCAAAACAGAGAGTGTGGATTTGTGGAAATTCCACCACATTAGGACTCTGATATTATACTTCTCCGAGAGCTTCAATGTTTATCTATCCACTCTTTGAGAGAGTATATCAGTTCATCTAAACTTATTGTATTTTCGTGAGAAACTCAAGATTGGGATCTTGAGCTTGTTGGGCTGAGTTTGAGTTGAGAAAGCAGAGCATGTTGGTCTCTGTTATAGTGCAAATCGAGAGGGGGAGTGTGATTCCCTTTGTAAAGGCTTGAGAAGCCTGATGTTATTGTTGTTAGTGGATTGGAAAATCTCAGAGGAGCTCTGACGACTGGATGTAGGTCAAGAGGACCGAACCAGGATAAATCACTGTGTTCATCTTCTCTGCTCAGCTCTGCTCTTTCTTTCAATAACTTGGTTTTTGTTTAGTCTTTGATTTAATGAAAATTTTTATGACACCCAATTCACCCCCTCTTAGGTGACAGACAGTCTAACAAAAAGGGCCCATATTTTTTAAACAAGATTAGTGTTTAAGGAATTAAACATTTAACTCTATTACAATTGAATGGAAACTGTTAGAATAGGATTGACCAAGAGAGGGGTGAATTGGTCTAATAAAAATTTTAACACAATTTAAAACTTCACAGAAATGGAGAGAAAAGACACTGAAGGAAAGGAAAATATGAACACGAAGATCTTATCCTAGTTCGGTCTCCTTGACCTACGTCCAGTCCTCAGGGCACTCCCGAGATTTCCAAATTCACTATCAGCAATAGATAAGGCTTCACAAGCCTTTACAGTCTGGGAATCACTCCCCCTTTCTCTTTTCAATAAAACAGAGTATGGCACTCTCTATTTCCTATCTCACATTTACCCAACCTTACTCAATTAGAATTCAAAAATGTCGTTACACAAATAATGAAAGTACGTGTAAAGAGTAGGTATGGTGTGTGTCAGACTCAAGCCTGTCAGAGAGAGAGAGAAATAATGATGCTCGAGTGAAAAGTCTGTATGCTCGAGTGTTTGCTTCAAAATATTTCAAAGAAAAGTTCAATGCTGTGATGTAATGCTCGAGTGTTGTGTGGAAGTGTTCTGAAAAGAGTTAAATACTCGAGTGAAGATTTTCAATGATGGAGTGTTGATTAACACTTTCTAGGAATACTCGAGTATTCTGTGCAAGTGATGAAAAATGACTTTGACCAATCACAATACTCGAGTGATGAGAAAGTGACACTCGAGTATTAGCAGTGCTGGAAGTGAATACTGGAAGTGTTGAGATGAAGTGTTGATGAACAGTGAAACTTTTTAGCTCAACATTCGAGTGATGAAAATCTTGTGCTCGAGTGTTGATAATGCTGGTAGACAATACTTGCGGTGTTGGCTTCCAGTGCTGAGTGAAAAGTCACAACACTCGAGCGCTGGAAAACTGTGCTTGAGTGTTGTCTCTGTTGGAGGCTTTCACTTGAAGTGTTACTTGACAGCACTGTAAAAAGTGTCAACACTCGAGTGTTGCAAAAGTAGACTCGAGTGTTGGCTGTGCTGTCAGCCAATGCTGGAAGTGTTACCTGACAGTGTTGAGAAAAATGATCAACACTCGAGTGCTGAATTTCATCACTCAGTATTGGCAATACTTTCAGCCAATACTTGCAGTGTTGACTCAAAGTGCTTTCTAAAACATCAATGCTCGAGTACTGGAAACCTAGTGCTCGAGCATTGGCTCTGCTGTCAGCCAATACTTGCAGTATACACTCAGAGTATAGTCTAAAAACTTATTTTCAAAGCTTAGTGCTCGAGTGCCATTTTCCAACACTCGAGTATTGACAATACTTCATGTCTTGAAGTGTTGTCTGAAAGTGCTCAAATTTCTTAAGTTTAAAACATGTAGCACTCGAGTATTGAATTCCACTGTTCGAGTGCTGTCAACACTTTGTCAAAACACTCGAGTAATTTTAAGAAGCACTGATTCAATACTTAAAACTTGTGATTGAAAAACTCATTTTATAATCTTTCAACACAATTTTTGTTATCATCAAAACAAGGTATCAACATTCTCCCCCTTTTTGATGATGACAAAAACAAAAAAATCAGAAATCATGAAGATTATATCAGATCATGAGCAGATAATATCTTGAATGAGATTGAATCAAAATATACTTCATTCATAGTAAAAACTGAGTCATATCAAGAGTACACAAGTAGTTAAAAAGAAAATTACAAGAATTTCAAATAAGAGCAGCAAACAGATTCTGATTTATCTTCTCCCCCTTTTTGTCATCAACAAGAAGGGTCAGTGAGAGGGAGAGGGTGGAACATCAGAGGGTTGAGGGTCAATGGGCTGAGAATCAATGGGCTGAGGATCAGCAGAGGGAGCAGGGGTTTCTGAGGGAGGTGGTGAGGAAGCTGAAGGAACAAGAGTGGGTTGAGGATCTGGTTGAAGAAAAGATGATGTGAAGTCAATCATGGTCATGACTGCTTCAGGTGAGGTATCCTCAGGTGAATGAGTTTGAGTAGGAGGAGGAGCAGAAGTGGAAGTTCTTGATTCTTTGATGAAGTCCTCAATGGCCAGTACTCTTCCATCCAACCCAGAAATTTTCCTCTGTAACCCATCAAACTTCTCTAACATTTCACTTTTGAAAAGTGAAAGTTCCTCAACCATTTTGAGAATAGCATTGTCAAAATTTTTCCCAATGAAGAAATCATTGGCTGCCTTCAGAATTATAGTCATGTAGGTCTGGGATTGAGTTTTGAAGCTATTCACAAAATCTTCACTCATTTTTCCAAACTCAGTCTCCATGAAGTGCTAGATGGCAGCATGGGCAAATGAAGGAGCTGAGGTAGGCTGAGGAGGGGCAGAAGATTGAGCCTCATCTTGTCCTTGAGAGACAGCAGAGGTAGCCCTTCTCTTTCTCTGTTTGGCTGGCACTTGAAGGTTCTCAATGCTTATGTTCATCCTTTTAAGGTGAACTTCACCAAACTCAGTAGGCTCAACCACTTTATCCAAAATGTGCCAAATCTTGAGGCTTTTTCAGAATGAAAGAAATTAAGGAAGGATATGGCACAGTCATTCTGTTAGACTTTGACTGAACAAATCTCCACATTTCATCATATATCATCTCCCCTAGATTCCTCTTTTCCTTTTTCATGATCCTTACCAGATTACTATAGTCTATTGATGCAAAGTGTGTATAGTTGCCACTTTTATTCACTATACATCTAGAATAGATGTAGTGAATAATTCTCTGCAAGGGATGCATTGTGGATGGCTCAAAAGCTAGGACACCAGAAAAAGTTTCCCCAGGCCTCAACAGTCCAAAAATTTCATCATTGTTTAGGGTGGACAGGTTCTCATCAAATTCAATGCTACATAAGAATCCATTCAAAGTCTCAGGGGTTATGGAAATTTCTATGCCCCTAATGGAAGTAGCCATTGAAATGGAGACAGTTTCTCCATCTTCATTGGTCACAGATTTAGTGGTCATGTTGTTGTAGAATATCCTAACAATTGCAGGGCAAAAATTATCTTTAATCTGAATAAGGGGTTTATAATGACCAAGAAATTCAGAGACTTTATACCCCATATTGTCTACATCCTTAATATTAACCCACACAGCAAGGCACAATGGCCTATTCTTCAGTTTTTCTTCATAAGCAGAAAGGTTAAAAATAAGAACTGAGTCAGTGACAAACCCTTCTGGAGCCTTGGGTAATTCAGAGCCTTTCTTCTTCCCTTTGCCCTTGGCCTTTGGTTTTGCCCGTGAGGATGTAGCCACATGGGTCTCTGGAGTTGTTCCCTCACTTTCTGTGTCTGAATTTGTGGTAGCAGTTGGAGTAGGCACAGATTGGGATGTAGTGATCAGAAGACCCTTCCCCTTTTCCTTCAAGATGGATTTTGGTTGGCCTGCACTTGACTTCTGAGAGACATGTGCTATTGTTTCTTCTGAGGCCACAGATTTAGAGATTCTCACTCTCTTGGCTGGAGGTTGTGAAGTGGACTTGGTTTTGGAAGGGATTGAGATTTGTTTTTGCCAGTAGTGGACTTAGTACGAGCCATTTGGAAATTTTGAAAGCAGAGATTGAAAAATGGCAGAGTGAGGTTTCTCAGCAATGAAAGGAAAAATTGATGATTTAAGGATATGAATGGGTGTAATAAAAGGTAATGATGAATGGGTTTTGCCGGAAAATTGTTTGAGTGGAGTTGTAACTGTTGGAAAGCAGTTACAGATGTTCGGGTAGAGGGGATTTAGGAGTGCTCGAGTGTTAGGGTTCGAGTGTTGATGAAAAAGAGGGTTGAAGTAATCAGAAGCTGCCAGTGCTTGAGTGCTGATATGTAGTGTTCGAGTGATGGTGGTCAGTGCTCGAGTGCAGAGTGTCTGTGCTCGAGTGTTGAAACCTAAAGATAAACAGACAGAGCAACACTCGAGTGGTAAAAATTTATGCTTGAGTGTTTCACTTCAGTACTTGAGTACTGTGTTTCAATGCTCGAGTATTGAAGCTCTTAAAGTAAACAAGCACACAACATATGTCAACACTCGAGTATGAGTTAACATGCACTCGAGTGTTTCATTCTAATGCTCAAGTACTGCCTCACAGTGCTCGAGTGTTGAGATTTCTGAGCATAGAAAACTTACATTGCTCGAGCATTGAAATTGAATGCTCGAGTATTACCTGCACTTTCACCATTCACTCGAGTGATGACTGCCAGTGATGAGTCTGATGCCTTATTTTGTCTTAGCACTCGAGTGCTCTTTCATTCATAATCGAGTGTTCCATCTTTTACTTCAAGTGTTCCTTCATTTATGCTCGAGTGCACCACCTTTTACTTCAAGTACTTAAGTTAACACTCGAGTGTTCATGTCTTTAGTACTGCAAGTGATCCTGCAAAACTTTGACAAAATACTCCGAAGCTCAAGTTAGTAAAGAACAATCATCAAAACAACTTTTAAATCAACATTAAATAATTTTTACTTACAATTCATTGGGATTTACCATTCCCAATTCTCTTCTGATATTTATAAATTGTTCTCTGGCCAATGGTTTTGTAAAAATGTCTACCATTTGAAGATGAGTTGGAATGAATTCAACCTTGATATCCTTCTTTTGCATATGATCCCTTATAAAATGGTGTCTAATATCAATGTGCTTGGTTCTTGAGTGATGCACAGGATTCTTGGTTAGATTGATGGTACTGGTGTTGTCACAGTAAATAGGAATTTCATTGAACACCATTCCCAAATCTTGAAGTTGCTGCTTCATCCATAAGACTTGAGCACAACA
>JANTPZ010154628.1:2772-16767 GCA_025593235.1 Vachellia pachyceras
AGTATAAACATCTGATTTGATATCATTTTGACACATTCTTGTGAACAACTCCAAAGCTTCATGGTGAGAACCAGATTGTGAATAACCTGTTAACAATGTATTCCAAGGTGTACTTACTTGAGAAAATGAAAACTTTGAGTCAAAAAGAAACCGTGCATCAGTGAGAGAACCACACTTAGCATACATATCAATTAGAGCAGTTCCAACTACAGTATTGGAATCCAATCCCCATTTAGATGCAAATCTATAAATTTCATGACACTTGTTAACATCTTCTAACTGCCCAACAGCCTTGGAAACACTAATAAAGGTGGTGTTATTAGGTATGGTCCCTGATTCAACCATGTTGTTAAAACAATCAAAGGCTATTGCAGGCAAACCATTTGAGGTATACCCTGAAATCATTGCATTCCAAGAGACAATATTAAGTTCTGCCATGGTGTTAAACACCTTTGACGAACTCTCAATCTTGCCCAACTTTGCATATGAGTTGAGAAGCGATGTGCTGACAACTGTATGAGATAAAAAACCTGTTATAACAACTTGGGCATGTGCCATCTCAATAAAATCAATGAAACCTAAGCCAACACATGACTGCAAAACAGCAGAAAAAGCAAACCCATATGGCAAGACTCCTTGCTCCAACATCATGGAAAAGAGCACTATTCCATCATAATAATAACCAGGCTCATTTGATGCAACAATCATGACCGTCCAAGAGAACACATTTCTCTGAGACATGCCATCAAACACCTTACGAGCAGCATCATAATCCATGCAATTTGAATACACATGCATTACATGATTTAACAACACTAAGCAATCCTGGTCAGTAAAGTTTGATTTTAAGGCATGCCCATGAATAGACTTTGCCTCTTGAAGTAACCCCCATTCTTGACAAACTTTCAACAGATCGACAAGTGATGATTGATCATGAATTTCAAATGTGCAACTGAAGTCATTAACTTGATTGATGGAAAGGATTGAATTGTTGGAGTTGCAGAGTAATTTCAAATCTGCAGCACAAAAGAGATAAAAAGTCAAATACAAAAAAAAAATTAAAAGTGATTCTTCATCAGTTTTCAATCAAACATTTTTACAAGGTAATTCCCTATATGGACAAAATCTTTCAAGGAACCAACAAGAGGATGCAAGGACAGCTAGATATTTATGAATTTTGGGAAGGTTATAGTGACATACAACTGAAAAAACATTGATGACATGTAAGGAACAAGAAGCTTTAAAGGATAAAAGCATACCCTTGGAGTCATTGCAAGATACTCCTTTACCAGCAACTGAAGAACCTACAGAGTTACAGACCACAAATAGAGAACATTAACTCAGGCTTAGCGAAAGTACGGAAAGTAACCACAAAAGCTTCGATAAACATACTAGAAGACACCTAGGGAAGACATCACAATCTCCAACTACATAAACAGATGGTTCAAGATGACAACAGATTGTCCTTAGAAAGAGTGGCACGTATTATATATTTGATCCCAAAATAGTCATCATCCTAGTAAGTTGTTCCACAAAAATTAAACCAAGAGGAGCCATTTTATCCCTACCAAAAACATAGTTATCATTGTCCTACATAAAGTAAGCCAAGAATAGCCATTTTCTCCTTACTTGAAGAGCTTCTCAACCACCCAAATTTTGATTTGATTTTTCATCCATTTAAATTTAAAATTCTCACTCAAGGCTCCAAAGTAATCCCTGACTAGGGAAGGGAACCTTCTTACTAGATGGCCCAAAAGCATTCATTATAATAAGAATACTAAGATTGTCTTGAGACAGACATAAAGTATTTTATCAAATGAAGAATGTTCTTTTTTTCTGCTAAAAATTATTAGAGAAAAGGAAATAAGAAAACTCAACGAAAGTGCCACCTACTTTTGCAGCACATGCAGCTTCCAAGTCCACTTCTGCACTATATGTCAGTGAAAAATATAAAATGCGCCAGGCTGACAATGTTTTTGAATTTTAGATTTATATTGCCACTCTAACGAAAGTAAAATCCCATAAATAAATAAATATTATCACCAGACCACCCCGCCCAAACAAAAATCAGCCGAAAAACTAACTACACAAGTACACAACACGGATTAACTTAATAGCAATCAGACATTTGTCAATCCTCGTACAGTCGTACTCAGGTAAGCAACTCATATTTTGTTCATTCCAGAAAAAAATTAAGCAGGTTGGTTATCTCCATAATCAATTAATTTCTAATCCTTTTCTACTCTAATGTTTTTGTCCAAACTCTACTAAAGCAAAATATAAGCATGGACCAAAAAATTCCTTCTTTCTAGATGAGAGTAAGAGACTATAGTATAATCACTTTTCATCTCCTTCACAAAATCATGATTCTACATTTAACCATTGCCTTAACTAATAAGTTAAGACCATGACAATCTGTGCATTTTTCGACTCATCCTTTGTATAGAGACTAGGCTATCCTCGACTCGTAAGTTGCAGGTGGACTCCAAGTCTTAAATTAAAATTACCGCTATCAAAACTGGAAGTATGTTACGCCATCCATAAAAATGGTCATGAAGACTTATTATCTTAGACTATTTTTCACCACGCTTGAACTGTTACAATGGAAGAAATACAAGTACATCATTTAAGATTAGAGCATGGTTTCGACTTCCAAATTAAATCAACACAAGAAGGGAATCAAGAATTCCCAACCAAAATAGCATCAAAGAAAACAAAACCTCAACAATATACAAACAGTAGAGGTATGTTTCTTTACATCATAATCCAAAAAAATGGATGCCAAGAAGTGTCAGACCAAACTAGAAGGAAGGCGAAGATGAAGAATACAAATAACACTTGAACTAATTATGGGGAGAACAACACAAAAAAAAAAATCCGCAATATAAGAGTATAAAAGGAGGGCATAAGTACGATAGAGAGATACCTGTTGGCCCAAAGGCAAGATACAGCACCAGAATCCTAAACCTTGCAAAGGGTTTTGTCAAATGGGGATAGAAAAAATTGAGGCCAACGAGCTGGGCATGAAAACTGGTACAGGCCAAACGCGAAACAGAGAGAGAGAGCGAGAAGGAGAAAGCGATAAACGAGAACTGATTGTATTAATTCCATAACCTTCCATTACAACTTGAGCCCCCTTTTATAAGACTCCGACTCCTTGCATGTTTCATAACAGAAAGCAACAATATACTAACAGACTGAACAGCATAACAGACTTCAAAAACATAACAGAATGCATTTGACACATAACAATACTCCCCCCCTAAAGAACATCCTTGTCCTCAAGGATTGGAATCTTGGGCGGGATTGAAAAAGAGAAGTCTGGAACGGGTCCTGAATGAACGATAACCGGAGCAGGCGCAACAACTTTAGCAGCAGGGGCAGAAGAGGCGGAGTTGGCTGCCACTGAGATATTAAGCGAAGTGCGAGCAGAGTTGACCAAGGAATCACAGTTCGAAGGCTCAACAGGCACAGTCATGACAGTAAGGAAGTCAACGGCCTTGTGCAGTGAATCATCACTGGTAGCGGCATTCTGAGACTTGGAGAGCTCAACGAGCATTTTCGCAGCGAGTTGAAGGACTTCCATCTCGTTGAAAATAGTGGCGCCCTCATCGGTGATGATGACCTTGCCGGAAGCAGCGGATATCATCTTATTCATACCCTTAGGACCCAAACTGGTTCTAACAGCATTGGCCACGGCTCTACCGGTGACGATGTTGGCATGGCGTATGTCATCCCTACACTTAGAGAGAGGACCAGAGAGAGCTGGAAGGCGTGAGGTTTGCTGGAGCGGAAAGTAGCGAAGATGGCGAAGCTCCTGGCTGGCTTCGGGAGTACGAATCATTGGACTTTCCCGAGAACTCGACTCATTTGGTTCTGGGGGAAGAACTTCTCGATCATACTGCGGAACAGCGGAGACTTGGCTATCTTCTGGAGCACGAATCATTAGATGGACGAAGCTTGTGTCGCTATGCAAATGCGTACCTCTGTGTGTGTCATCAGCATCTTTGATCCCTGAAGCACTAGTTGTCGTGAAATCAACTTTTACAAGTGCCTCTACCACCATTAGTTCCATCGTCTCCACAATATTAGCATCAGAATTCTTCGACATCCAAGACTTGAGGGTCACATTTTCATCATCGAAGGTCAGGATCGATAGCCCTGAATCATGCGTCTCCGTCCAAAACTCAACGTGAGGCTTGTAGGACTCAGGTTTGGGTTCGGAATTCAGAGAGACTGGCCTGGTGACTTGAGAGTATGCGGCTGGTCGGCCCCAATCAGAATTCTTGACAGAGCATCGAAGCATCTGAAGTTTGTCATCAAGTCTAACGGAGAATTTCTTGTTCGTAAAGTTTGCATTCGGCGTTGCAAGCAAGTCCAACAGAGTCGTGCCGGACGAGTTCGAATTGGCTGTCGTCATTGTTGAAGGGAAGCAATAATTCCTGATTCGTTTTTGCTCGTGCTGATGTGAAATGCCTTGAATAACTGCCATACCGTTGTTGACTAGTTCGAGCTACGTGACCTCCACATAGGGGTGGAAACAGGCCAGGCCAGGCTTCACCCCAAACAGGCCTGGCCTGTGGTTGCGGCCTGGCCTCTGGCCTGGCCTGGCCTGTGGCCTGTATACAGGCACATTTTTTGGCCTGGGCCTGTTTCGGCCTGGCCTGGCCTGTGGCTTGAAAAAAAGCCTGTTAGACATAGACACATGATCTTTGTGACTTGCAGGGTTGATGTGAATGGGTGAATCGGTTCATTACATGGAGCATTCACAGAAACAATAATTAAGAAAACCAAGTGTCAAATTATATGGTTGCTGATAGCAAGGTGCAATATTAAACACAACCTAACCCACCCATTTACACAAGCAGATATGTAATAATAACAATACTATTTGGTACATATTGAGATTTATGTCAAACTCATCACACACAAAAGACATATATAAACACATCCCATCGTTTTAAAAATATTCAAAGCTAGCTTCATTTCCCACTGAGAACTTAAGGCCTATATGTACACAACACAGCCCCACATTGAAATCCAGGTTGGTGTGTATCAGCAAGGCACCTATAGTTCAATTTGTACTGATGCATTTGTAAAAGAGGATAGATAGATCAATCAATCTGAGAACAAAGGGAAGTTAAAAGGGAGACAAAAGAAAGTGGAGTGATTTTAGATCTATAAGGAAAAAATTGGAAAATAACCTTATGTTGTTCTGCATATGTAAGCTTCTGCACATATTTTGAAGTACAACGCTGAAAAGCAACAAGAAAGACGAGCGAACCTTTGTTGAAAGACGAGCGAAGCAGAGGCGCTGGAGATAATGCAAGTGAAGAGTATTGATAACCTTGAGGAATGATTATGCAGAGAAACGCTCTTCAGATTCGATTGGAACAGCATTACAGCAACAAGAAAGGGAAAAAAACTGACCTTTCTCTTTTGGAAGCTCGGTAACCTTCGCTGTAAGCCTGTGACAAGGAATGGTGGGGAAAGGTCCATGAGAGAAGCGACGCTATCAAAGAGTGACGGCATGGAGGCATTTTGAGAGTTGAAGCCGGCATAGTGAGGGAAGGGAAGGAGAGACTAAACGGAGGTGAAAGAAAACGAAAGAGAAGCTAAAGGCATGGAGCCATCAATCACAAATTTGTGCCGACTAGTCAAATCGATTTCACTCCTCGGCTGCAGCACCTCTCCCCAACCTCACATCTAGGCCCCATATATTAAAATAAAAAAAAAGTCAAGGCCGCCTGATAGGCCAAACAGGCTTGCCAGACGGCCTGGGCCTGAGCCTGTTCTAGAAACAGGCTTTCCAGGCGGCCTGGGCTTTTACAGGCCAGGCCACAGGCCCCTGACAGGCCGCCTGGCCTGTTTCCACCCCTACCTTCACACCTCCGATGAAGACGAAGGCGTGTGGTTGGAGATTGGACGCCATTGCCGGTGAGATCGAGAGCTTCTTCAGGACGGAGAAGATAGCTTTCTTGAAGAAGGGAGGTTGAGAGCTTCTTCAAGATCATTAGTAGCAAAACTAGAGTTTCCTAAGGCAAGCGTCTGCAGATAATCCTTGGCAGGAATGATGTGCTCGCGAAGAAGGTTAGGAACAGAGCAAGAATGGCAGGTGCGAGGTGATGCATCTAACGGAGCACGGATCATAGAAGGCTTAGCCCAGGCAGAAGCCACGGAGGACGTCGTAGCAATGGACTAATCGTAGCAATCTTTTGGTGGTAAATCGGTGGCAATGGAGACGAGATTCAGGCATGTGTACGGCGGCGAAGATGTCGTCTCTACATCGCAAGAAAACAGAGATAGAGGGGAAACAAAGCCTTGAATGCCATGAATAACCACCATACCGTTGTTGAAAGGTTTGGGCACTCCTACGATGAAAACGTTTACGTCAACAGCAATGTCGGAATTCCTGCTGATCGAATCTGATGAGAAGGAGGATGTTGAGTCAAACAGTGGAGGAGCCGTCGTTGCAAGCTCCTGAAAACTGAGACGAGAAAAGATCGGCGTTCGCAGCTTTTGCCACTTCTTTGAGATACTTTTTAAGTTGACCGATCAGAAGGATTAAAGAAAGAAAGAGAATGGTGGCCCCTTTCACCTGCTGGATGACCCATTCTCGTGACCCACAAAGAAAGTTAGGTGCTTCCCATGCCCAATCTGTACAAGTTGTTGATCTACCTGACTCCGCGATCCCTCAAGTTAGCGAAGTTCCCCCATTCTCGAAAGCGAATCCAACCTGTCGCCAATAAACTTCCCGGCCTCATATGAGAATGGAAAACTGGAGCATTTTCTGCATCGACTGGATGAAGGATAGCCTGCTACCAATACTATTCCACTTCCTTCCCTCTCAGCTATTGTCAGCTAGTTAGCTGCAGCTGCGGATTCTTAATTTTGACTTCCTTCACTCTCCGTTCGCCGAATCTGAATCCGCAATCCCATCTGACGAAGAGAATACATGCAGTATGGATAAGGGTGTTTTGCTGTCTTCAGGTTTAGTTGCTCCGTAGTCTACACGTGTATTTGGGAATGTTGGAAGAAAGGAGTTTACGGATTTCGAAAAATATTTACTGATTTCAAAATGTTTTTTTTACAAATTTTGAGATACTTTTTACAAATTTTAATATACTTTTTGTCTTGACTTGCTTACACCGTTGAGGGAAAGATTTCCTAAACATGCAATATACTAAGCAAGTTCAAAAAAACCAGATCAACGCGAAACCGTGGGGAGGTAACAAGTTCAACGGTTAATAATGTCAAACTGACCATTTTAAATAATAACATTTAATTAAAAATATTAAAATACAACAATTTTAATAATTTTTAATTTTAGAATATTCATGCTTGGGAGTTTCAATCTTTAAGTCCTTCATCCATACAATCCCTCCGTCACAACTTTTTTTTTCGGTCCAAAGAAAGCTTAAACAAAAGAAGACCATGAAGAGGACTTTAGAGCTTGTTTGGAAGCTATTCCCAAAACTTAGGTTTGATTTTGAACCAAAACCTAAGTCTTGTCCAAGCACAAAAAATTTTTAAAAAAGTTATTTTTGTTACAAAACCTCGGTTTGAAATCTAGGTTTCCTCTTTCCTACTTTTCCACTTTCCTCTTTCCTACTTTTTTCCTTGCCTCTCTTTCCTCTTTTCTACTTTTTTCTTTCTTTCTCTTTCCTCTTTCTTACTTTTTCTTTCTTCCCTTTCCTCTTTTCTACTTTTCATTCTTTCTCTTTCCTCTTTCTTACCTACTTTTTACCTCAGAATCCGTAAAAGTTAATAATTTCCCAAACATAAATAACTTTTCAAAACTTAGATTTTGCCTCAAAATCTGTAAAAACTATTTTGTAAAATATATTCTCATGCCCGTTTGGTTGCCCACAGGAGGAGGATTCCATGCACCTTCTGAGAGATTGTCGAAACGCTCACGATCGATGGTTATCAATAGTCCAACCCTCAAAATAGGCTATATTCTCATCATTACAGGGAGCAGATTCGATCCGCTGGAACCTAAGCAATGAGGCGGGGAAGATGTTTACGAAGAAAGTCCAATGGCCGATTTTGTTCGGGTACACCTATTGGGACATATGGGTAAACAGATGTAAGAAATTATTTGGTACGGAAGAAATAGATGAGAACCTCGATGCTCACTCTAGCCTGTTTCGTGCATGCCTGGACCAAGATCTAAAGACCAAGTGCACTCCCTACAAGAGCAATAGGGGACAAGTGTAGAATATTAACCAAAATACGAGAGGCTTTCACATTTTGGAGACAGATGTGTCCATTCTCAGATCAAGAAGGTGTGGATGTGGAGGAGTCATACGAGGAGAGGAAGGTAGCTGGGTGTATGGTTATAGTTGCAAGTTCACTTCTATACCAGTTGTAATTGCGGAGATAATAGGCATAGTACATGGTCTCTATCTATGCTGGAGCAGAGTAATTCGTATGGTAGAGGTCAAGTCAGATTCGATTGAGGCAATTAATTTGATCCTGTGAGGAAGCTCAATAGATCATCCCTTCAAGGATGTTGTAAATGAAGTCAGGTCTCTTTTGAACAGAAACTGGCAAGTGTTAGTAAATCATGTTCCTAGGGAAGATAACACTACTGCAGACCACCTGGCTAGACTAGCCCATGACATTTTTGGCAACTTTTGTATATTTTGGAAACCGCCATCTTCTTTAGCTGAGGATCGCAGGGATAGTGTTTAGAAGCCGGTAGTCCCTTCTTGTACTCTGTTTTGAGCTAATGATATCCAGTTTTTTAATTCAAAAAAAATTTATTCTCCAAAATCTAAGTTTTGCCTTGGAATCTATAACCCGTTTGGTACGTGGAACTGATTTTGGTGGAATTGGAAGTGGAACTGGAAGTGGAAGTGAGATTAAAAATATGTTTGGTATGATAGAAGAAGTAAGATATTATTTTAATTAAATATTTATATTTATAATGCAAAACGACTAATATATCCTTCTAAAAAAATAATCTTAACAAAAAAGATGAGAGATCTCAACACCAGGACCGATGAGAGATCTCACCACCAGCACCATCGGTCCTTCTGAAAATATATCCGTCGCCACCATCGGTCCATGCATAGTCGCCGTCGGCCACCATCGGCCCAGTCACCAGCACATCCACCGTCAGCCCTGCTCCTAGATCCGAAGCCACGCTCATCGATCTCAGATCTGAAGCCTTCAACAACATCGACATCTGAGAGATCTCATCGACATCTGAGAAGCCTTCAACCACGCTCATCTCAGATCTCATCGTTATGAGGAAGGATGGAGGAGGAGGAGGAGGAGGAGGAGGAGGAGGATGAGGAGGAGGAGACGGTGGCTTGGATGGCGAAGCAGCTTTGATTTCGACGAGGTCGATGGTGGTGGTTGAGGAAGGAAAGGCGACGGCCGACAGTGGAGGAAGGAAAGGCAACTGCCGTCGAGGTCGTTGAGGAAGGAAGGTGACGGCCAACGGTGGAGGAAGGAAAGGCAATGGCTACATGAGAGAGAGAGAGAGAGAGAGAGAGAGAAAGGGTATAACTGTAAATAGATTAAAGTTTGATGGGTATAATTATCACATGGATTTGGGTTCCATGGAACTGATCAGTTCCATGGGGTTGAGCCTGGAACCCATTTCCATCATTTTGATGGAACTGGGTTCCACATGGAACCAAGTTCCATTGTACCAAACAAAGCTCTTTTGTAATTCCAAAGCCAATTCCAATTCTCAGAGCTCAATTCCATGGTAACAAACGTGGCATAAAAGCTATCAATATATCCTTTAAAACTCTTCCACCAAATCACTGTTCACAAGGGAGATTTTTAAATTTCAAAACGCCCGCGAACACTGGCCAAGACCTTCTTTCATCATGCTCTCTCTCTGACTCTCTCTCATCCCCCTCTCCTAGGTTCTGGTCCAAGATATGGCTTCCCACTTCCTGGTCGAAGCCATCAATGCTGATTCCGCACAGGATTACCAAGGCTTGGATGTTCTCACCAACAAAGTTCCACTCTCGGACCAAAAGGGTATGCACGTTTTACGATCCCATTCATGAAGGATTTCGCTTCGATTTCCCTATATCTGGTTCATGCATTCTTCACTAGTCGATTACAATCGCTATCGAAGCCTTCATTTTATGCCTTGTTTGGTAGGGTGGAAATGGGAGTATGGAATTAGAATTGGAATTTAATTCTATAAGGTTGACATGTTTGGTTTGATGGAATTGTAAATCCATGTGGAATTCAATTCCACCAAAACACCCCTTTTCAATTCCACAACTCAACCTATGGAATTCATCTCAATTCCATGGAGCCAACATATTTTGGACAAAAATACCCTTCTAGAGCTAAGTTTATAATTTGATCAAGGGTAAAATAGTATTTTTGGTTACATTTCCAAAAAAATCAACATTCAAACAAAAAACAAAAACATGGATTCCATCCTCATTTCCATGGCATACCAAACGTACTTTTAAAACCCATTTCCATATTCATTTCCACCTCCATATCCATTTCCATTTCCACCAAAATCAATTCCATTATACCAAACGGGGCATTAGGGTTTTTCCAAAATTGTTTGCCCCCCAATGCCATCAGAGGCGTCGATTTTAAGTGGTTCGTCTCAATTCTCTCTCTCATCCTGTCCCCTTCTATCTCCATACGATTGTACGCGCGACTTGCACTTCAATTTTGATAGTATCTGCCAGTAGATATTTTATCATCTTCCATTTCTTTTGAAGGACGTTTGATTTTTTGAGAACTGGAATCCTATGGAAAAAGATCACGACATTGACTCAAATTTCGTCATAATGCAGTGATGCCACTTTAGATTTGTCTATGGAGTTTTTCTGCCTATATTCAACCTAAAAGTTTTAATATATGCTGATTGCGGGAATCGTTCATCAACGTTCCGTAGCGGTACAAATGGGACCATGGTGGCTCCAGTGACACCCGCAATCGGAATTCTCAGGCTCGAAAGATTCGAGCCGATGCTAATTGCCCACGGTGCGCCAAGAACATGGATGTATTTTTCTCCAACCGCCATTTTCCCAGTTCTACTCCTGATTCCAATATGATTCCTCATGTTCCTCTTCACGACGGAGGAGGTTATCAAACTATGAATCTCTACCCCAATTGTAAAACAACTTATTTCTTCCGCCCTTTTGGAACTGCTCCTATCCAAGGTACATTTGTGGAGATTGGTAGGGTCATATATGTTGGAAAAGGCCTACTTTATTGGGCTTTATAGTATAATATATAATTCAGTATTTATTAATTATATATTCAGTTATTTAATTCAAAATTTGAATTATTATTACCTAGGATATAGGAATTATTGTTACCTAGGATATAGCAATTATTGTTACCTAAGATATAGGAATTCCAGTATTCAGTTAGGGTTTCTCCCTTCTATAAATGTACAGCTCCTTCAATCAATAAAGAAGATCGAGAGTTGCATCATATTATTTCATAGTATCAAAGCCAGGTTACCTTGGTTAGGGTTTCTCCCTTCTATAAATGTACAACTCTTCCTCTTCCCAAATTAGTGCCACTACTCCCTCGGTTACCTTGGCAAAATGAGGTACTGCTCTTACATGTGCCCTTAGTAGTATTTCTCTCTCCAAAGATCTTTGGGTTGTGGATTCTGGTGCAACACATCACGTTACAGGTTTTAGAGAAGTTTTCTCTGACTTCACTGATTTTTCTTACCACAAATCGGTAGAGGTTGCTAATGGACAATTCTCCAAAGTCCTAGGATGCGACACGGTGGTACTTTCTAATACTATTGCATTACATGATGCTTTGTATGTTCCAGAGATTTGGTGTAGTCTCTTGTCTGTCAAACAAATTATTGATCATCTCGACTGCCTAGTTGCCTTTAACAAAAATGGTTGCTTCTTTCAGGACTTGGATTTGGGCAAGCTGATTGGGAATGCTAAGTTGTGGAATGGACTCTACTACCTCCATAGATCTCCTCCTAATAAATGTCATGCTGTTTCTTCTGCCATGTCAAATGAAGATATTCAATCATGGCACTCTAGATTAGGCCATCCTAGTTTTCATTCTATGAAAATTCTGTTTCCCAATATTTCCAATAAAACTCTTTCAGACTTTCATTGTCACTCTTGTCAATTTGGCAAACAAGTTCGAAATTCACATCATTCTCATTCATATCAACCCTCTTCCCCCTTCTCCTTTATTCACAGTGATGTTTGGGGTCCTTCTAAAGTTGCAACTAGCTCTAAATCTAGATGGTTTGTGACATTTATTGATGATCACACATGATTAACTTGGGTTGCTTTAATGAAGGATAAATTAGAAGTCCTTCCTATTTTTAAAAAAAAATTTAATTTTGTTCACACTCAATTTCAAACTTCTGTCAAAGTTCTAAGGAGTGACAATGGCCGAGAATATTTGAACTCAAATTTCAAACTTTTTTTTACCCAAAACGGAATACTTCACCAAACTTCTTGTGTTTATACTCCCCAACAAAACGGGGTGGCTGAGAGAGAAAATCGTCATCTTTTAGAAGTAGCTAGAACTATTATGTTTGAAAGTAATGTTCCAAGCCCTTTTTGGGGTGATGCAGTCCTTACTTCAGCCTATGTAATAAATCGAATGCCCTCCAAAATACTTAAGTTTTAAACTCCAATTCAAAAATTTGCTGAACATTTTCCAAACTCTCATCTTCTAAATTCTATACCACAAAAGGTCTTTGGTTGCACTGCCTTTGTCTACAATGAAGGTGGCAGTAAACTTGACCCAAGAGCTCTTAAATGTATTTTCTTAGGGTATTCCTCAACACAAAAAGGTTACAAGTGTTTTTGTCCTCTAACAAACAAATCTTATGTCACTTCTAATGTCAAATTTCTTGAAAAACAACCATATTTCTCAAAACCACCCATTCAAGGGGAGAGACGGAGTGAATGGCTTGTTTATGATTCTTCTAATGATGTTACATCAGCTGGTTTAGAATCTGATTCCCAACTTCAGGGCTCTCATATGTCACCTATGCTCCTTGATTTTTATCCATTTTCTAGTGGTTCTAATCCTGTTTCTCACTCTGACTCCGCTGCCAATACTGATTCCATTAGCAACACCCTTGAACCTAATAATCAAACTCCATGATCTCCGAGAAACAGGCTTCAAAACAGTTCCCCAAGTACTGAGATCCAAACAGCCAACCGCTTTGAGCCACTTACCTTAAACCCTGAGTCTGAATCCAGTGAGACTAGGATGACTGCACCAAATGAAGCTATAGTACAGCACCATGGTATGGTAGATTCTAGTTCCACATCTCAGCAAACTCATGATTATGTGCCTGAAGCAAATCCTGAAGAAGCAGATTTGTACCAGCCGATTGCTCTAAGAAAAGGAAAGAGAAAATGTACCACTCAACATCCTATTGCAAGGTATGTCTCCTACAGAAAACTTGCTCCACATATGAAAACTTTTGTGGCAAATGTTGAGAAGGATATTATACCAAAAAGTTTTGATGAAGCTATTTGTGATCCTAAGTGGAAAGAGGCTATAGAAGAAGAACTTAGAGCTCTACATAAAATGGGACATGGAAAATTACAAGTCTACCTAAAGGGAAATCTGTTGTAAGTAGTAAGTGGGTCTCAAATATAATTCTGATGGTAGCATAAATAAATATAAAGCTCGGCTTGTTGCACGGGGTTTTACTCAAACCTATGGGATTGACTACCAAGAAACCTTTGCGCCAGTGGCAAAACTTAATACTATACGAGTCTTGCTATCCATTGCGGCAAATCTGGATTGGCCTCTCCATCAAATGGATGTAAAAATTGCTTCCTTGAATGGAGACCTTGAAGAGGAAGTATACATGGAGGTTCCATTAGGATTGAAAAGTTCAGAAAATTCTGACAAGGTATGTAGGCTCTACAAGTCACTATATGGATTAAAACAATCCCCAAGAGCATGGTTTGAAAGATTCACACAGGCCATTAAAATTCAGGGTTATAAACAATGTCAGGCTAATGATACTTTGTTTAT
>JANTPZ010154628.1:16787-28959 GCA_025593235.1 Vachellia pachyceras
TTGGAATTTAATTCCATGAGGTTGACATGTTTGGTTTGATGGAATTGTAAATCCATGTGGAATTCAATTCCATCAAAACACCCCTTTTCAATTCCACAACTCAACCTATGGAATTCATCTCAATTCCATGGAGCCAACATATTTTGGATAAAAATACCCTTCTAGAGCTAAGTTTATAATTTGATCAAGGGTAAAATAGTCTTTTTGATTACATTTCCAAAAAAATCACCATTCAAACAAAAAAGAAAAACATGAATTCCATCATCATTTCCATGGCATACCAAACGTACTTTTAATACTCATTTCCATATCCATTTCCACCTCCATATCCATATCCATTTCCATCAAAATCAATTCCATTATACCAAACGGGGCATTAGTGTATATAGTACAATATCTATAATTCTAAAAATATTTGAGGTTGAGTTTATAAGATAGGCTCTTCCTAAGTTTCTTCTGGCTCATTTGGTACGATAGAATTGATTTTAGTAGAAATGGAGATGGAAATGGAGATGAGGATGGAAATATAGAAAAAAAATGAGGGGTCAAACAATCAATTCCATAGAATTGAATACAATTCCATGGGTTGCATCATGAAATTCATTTCTACCCATTTTGAATTACATTTCCATTTCCAATTCCACCCTCCAATTCCACCATACCAAACATGGCATTCGTTGTTGGAAAATAGGATTTGGGTCAAATTGTCTCATTAATGTCAAGGATTCTCGCGAGCCTGTTTGGTCCACAACTTATTCTCAGACCCCATAAACCGAGTTAGGTCCATTCTTCACAAATTTCGCACATCACAATGAAGAATAATCCTTTTTTTTTCCTAAACACATCTCTTCTCCCACATGATATGATGATATTTGAGAAATTGTCGAGCACTAAATGCGAAACCCTTCTCAAAGATTCAAACTTAAAAGAAACCTAGTCCAGAAGCACAATTCAAGATGTCAGATGGCTGATTAAGAATCAGAATCATTTTGTCCGAAGGATTGTTCATTTCATAAATAGAGAACACCATAAGTTTTTTTTTGTGAAACAAAACAAAAAAAAACTATCACATGCATGCAATCAGCATTTACAGTATTCAAGAATGATGATGTGTATCTAGCTTTAATCCGAAGTTAAAGAACATTACAAAACCTAGAGATCAGGACATCCAGAATCTTGGAGCTGTCAGCTCTCGATCTGAAACAGAACCTTGGTTGGCAAGCCTCTGAATGCGGGAAGAAAATTCTTCAGCCTGCAAAATATTGATGAACTTTAGCTCTTGCAGTGCAAAGCAAAGAACAAATTGAACTAAATACGTACACATCAAAGGTGAAGATTGAAGAAGCTCTTTTCCAAATAAAATAAAATTTCAAAGCCTTTTGAATAAAACCCAAAGTTAACATAACACACCAATAAATAGGGAATTAAGTTTGTAAATCATAAAGGGCCAACCATAAGATGAACTTCGTAGTTAGCCCCATGCACGGGTTTGACAAGATTGCTCTTTAGAGGTGTACTTTCTTTTTCACTCCTGCATCGTTATATTTTTCTTTATCTTTCTATTTCAGGAGGACTCCTAGAAACTCAACCATTGTATCATGATTTTTTCAAGAGTTAAAGGAGCAAAAATATCATGAACTTTCACTAAAAAAGTGTTTAACACCGTATACTTTTTGGAGGTCAAAAAATACCTATAAACATCATAAGTTGGAGCAAAAATGTCATGACCATTAAAAATAATTTAACACTTTTATTTTTTAGGTGGGCCCCACACTATTTTTGCATATTCATGTGTAACAATGCTGGATTATATTTAACGCTCATGACAATTTTTGCTTCTATTTTAAATGTTTATGGGTCTTTTTGCATTTTCGAAAAGCATACGGTGCTAGAGATACTTTTGATAAAAGTTTATCACTATTTTTGCAACTTAACCCTTTTTTAATGAACTCCTACATATATAACAATGATAAAAACTCAAGCAGGTAGGAAACCTTCTACAAAAGTTAGTTATTGAAATGAAAAAGCTAATCCACTTTATTTCATATTACTATACTTCCCCACTAATGAAACATTAGACTTCACTTGAAGGGATACATTGCTGATTATCCCAAACTCTTAGGAACTTGCATTTGAGAAAGGAAACATTAGACTTTACTCAGGGTACTGAGTACTGAGTCGAAGTAACAAAACCGAGCCACTAAAAACAATTAGTGCATGTATGAATGCACGCACATATATATGTATGAATGAGTTACATTTGGAGCAGAGTCCAAATGCAAGATTGTTGATTTGGCAAGCGGATACAGCAAGCAATGCCAATTTATAAATTAAAATTAAAAATATAAATATAACAAAAGATGCAAACCTTTTCATCAATCCACATCAGTGAAGTTAGTTGACTGTTGAGGATCCGTACGACTGCATCTAATGGATTCATCCCATCAAGAGAATCGAGTTCTCCACCCTAACAGATTATTCTTGTAAGCATCATGTCTTAATGTTTTAACAGAAGAGCATCAACTACAACGTTTACCTGGCTCGCATTAAGGGACTGAATAATTGACTTTATTTGCTCTGTCATCTGCTCCATCTCCCTCTGTATGAATTCAGCTTGCTCATACCTGCAAAAGAAGAAAAAAAAAATTAGGAAAAGCTACAAGAGGATTCAATGCACCAGGTGAAGACAAATGAGGGAAAGACGATGAGATCGCCAATAGGATGATTTGCATGGAAAATATGGTTTCACTCATATAGACCCTTGAAGCTATAATATGAATCACCTATTACATAAGAACAGTTCGGCACACAAAGAAAGTTTGTCCAAAAACTAATAAAATTTTCTGAACTCAAATAAATTTGATGAAACCTTGCAATCCCTAGAACAATTTTTCACGTTACAAGAACCATCATACAAATTTAATAATGAACATAAGCAGCTCCGTAATTCAGAAAACCTATGTAAGCATTACAAATCCCTCAAGCACTAACTCATCAAGAACACGTCATCTAGGGCCGATTTAAGGTAACCAGGATGCACAATAAGAGTACAAACCTGAAAGATTAATTACTACAATTTAGACCAATTGTTTGGTACCACGCATGGTAAAGTTGCATAACCCATGTAGACCAGTTTTAAAAGGATTAATTTCTTAATGTGGTATTGGAAAAAAATGGCAGTGCAAAGTTATAATATAGTGAACCCTGTAATATTCAGCCTATAAGGTAAGAAAACAAATTGGCAATTTAAACACCCACATTGCATCTCTTGTAGATGCAGCTTCATCATCAAGAAGCAAACCACGCTCATCCTTGTAAATACGCTCAGATTCTTCCTCCATACTTTGCAAAGCCTTGTCAACCTAAAATAAATGGGCAACAATAATGAGCATGCCTATAATTCACAAAGCACAGGTGTTCCACAGGCAACACCCTTGATTTAGAACAAAAAACATAAACAGGTACTATGTCGCACCATTGCACACACAGTTACAGTGCACGCACTGGCTACATTGGATAAATTGGCATAGAAGCATACATACACTAAAAGTGGCATCCTGTATCAGATAGGCACTCCATACAGATATTCTTATAGACCGCATGTAAACCCTTTTCTTTTTGTTGGGTGCATTTAAAACACTTTTTAACAAATAGAAGGAGCATCAAAACAAGTGAAAACAAAGTCATTTACTTTATTTATGCTTTTTGTCATCATCAGTGAGGGCACAGAGGAAGCAGCTTCAAAATCACAAGGTCTTCATTTTGAAATCACATTTGTGAGCGACTGAAGTAAAGAGGGACATCGATATTCTGAAGATCCAATGCCTCAATGCATGATTCGTTTGTTTATTTTAATGTTTCATAATCTGAAGTGTTGTCTGTTTGCTTCCATTCATTAGTCCTTTGTGCAAATCACGCTTTGATGAAAGATAGCAAAGCTACTTCATTCAAGGTTCATCAATCTTTAGACCAGAACTACAACAGAATAGAAGTATTCTTTCTTTTTATCGTTTATGCTTTTATTTGTATCTTAGTGTGGACATCGTATCTATGCCAGTAGCTCATTTTGCACATTTAATTGCTATAATATGTTATTCATGACTCAATTTGCATTTTTGAGTCAAATTGTTGAATTACACAAAAACACACATCACTTTTATTATTAAATTTTGAAAAAAAAAGTCAAATTCCACGTTATCTTTCCATGCCCAATGTCCTATACAAGAGATTCATATATCATTATATTTCACCATATTGAGTGTATGAGACAAGCTAATCAATTTTTATGTAATTAAATTCCAAATTTTATGTAATTTTTCACCAAAAGTCACTTCTCTAACGTTTATCCAAAAATAAATGCATTTTGCCAAAATGCATTTTGGACAAAAGTTATTCTCCCAACAGTTATCCAAACAGACCCGTGATATCTAGAACATAAGCATGTTAATAAAACAAATATTTACTTTTCTTCCTAAGAAAAGAGGGCAGTGAAAGAATCTACCAAAAACTATTTGCTTTATGCCATCTGTACCAAAAACTATTCAGATAAATTGTCCTTAAAATACCTCTTGTTGATGAGTCTCTATCAACTCCAGCTGACACTCCAAGTTTGTCTGTGTCTCAACTACTTTTGCCACTTCAATCTAAATTTAGAAATCAGCTATCTCAAGACAGAAGACTAATAAATAAATGTTATTCACCATTTTGGTACAGAAAGATCATATAAACATAGAAAAACCTCAAGTCTTAGCAGAACATCACGATTCTGCAAAATCCTGCGATCCCATTCAGCTATTGCATTTGCCTGCTTTCTGAATTTCCCAGTACGCTCTTGCAGTTCAGCATTCCAATCCTTGACAATCTAGAGAAATCATTGAATTCAGAAAGAACGGTATGTGTGCAGATAGAGAAAGAATTCATAATTGTCCAAATTAGCAAGCAATATTTAGCAATGCTGTAGGAAGAAATTTTTTTTTTGACAGATTTTGTATCCATTGTCCTATTTGCTATAATAGAAGTGTCCTTTTGCATGCTATCTGTGAATATTTTGGCCAATGGTTTTAAAATATGTGCAGTTAATTTTGCCCACAAGAAGTTTACAAAATCCTTGTGTTTTCAACCGAACTTTCTCATGTACTCAACAAGACTTTTAGAAGCAGCACATTTCTTTAGCATCCTTGAAAGAAAAATGCCCAATCCAGTCTTAAGCAATAATAAAAACTTGATTTTATGGGGCAAAGTGCATAAGGAACCACCTCTCCTTTTACGCAAAGTAGGAACAATAAATGCACAGAAAAATAGAAGTACAACGTAGGAAACATGTAAAGAGATTACCTCCTCTACAGACTTTCCTGTGATCTCTGACGGTAATTTTGGTGAAGCAGTTACTGAAGTGCTGACAGTTGAAGTGGTTATATTGGATAAGTAGAAGACTAATAGTCAAAATCACATTCCAAATATTTATTGTGTGATAAGCCAATAAATCAAACACATACAATACAAAATCTTGAAGATCATAAAAAACATGTTATGGCAATTTTACCAAGTGATGTTAAAACTGAACTTCAAGCTGAGGCCATGTAGATGCACTACAAATCTTAGGTTAAATATTAAAAACGAACTATTTTTTAACCAAAATACCGCAATGAATAATCTATTTATTTTCTGTTCCATTAATATATCAATTCTTTACAGAAGATCATCAATTTGACAAAAGATTTGAACAACTATATTAATTTTGTAGATCAGCTGCATCTTTTGTGCGGAAGTAATAAAAAGGACAATCATTAGTAAAAAAATGATATTGCATCTCTCTTTTTTTTTGTGTAGTGAAAAAGAACCCTTTTCCAAGATAGATACCAAACATGCTGCTGGTTTTGGAATTTGATAGTCTGTTTCTAGCAGTGGATCAAGCCTAAATAAGTTTCATAATTGCTTTAATGATTTAACTAACTGGAGTTGCATTACCTGTCAAAAGTATATGGCTACTATAAGCTTCATACTATATTTTTAAAGGCAATAGACTTTTATGCAGTATCTTACAAAGCAATACATGCTTTTCATGATTAGAAAATCAGCTTTCTGACTCAGAAGATGTATCACGATCCAACAACTATAATCTAACTTTAAATATTGAGGACATTAATATGGGATGGCCCAAAGAGAGGAATAAAACTGTACAGTGCCAAAGCAAAATTTTGCAATAATAAGCTATGAAGTGAAATCCACCATGGCCCCAATAACACAAGGTCAGAAAAACACAGCTCCTATTTCAGAATCAAAATGTAATGACCAATTATGCAGTGCAATCTAAATCCACCCTCCAGGGGGGGATTACACAAGTGACAGCACCAGGCTCAAAAACTGAGATAAAACAAAGAAGAAAAGTTGTTTTGATGAATACAAGTGCTGTTGAGGACCTTTGACTACCAATATATTTTATTGTAAAAAACAGAAATCTAAACAAGATAATCCAGAGTAAAAAGTTACTGCAGATGCAGAGAGAAATGCTTTATCCACTACCCAAAATCAAATATACATACCCACTAGTGGAAGCCACAACAAGGGATGATGATGTCTGTCCAGCTGTAGTGCCAGAAACAGAAGTTGCTGGAGCTGCAGAGGATGAAGTGGCAACCCCTACAGAATCAGTAGAGTGAAAAATGAGACACCAGGCGTAGGAATGTAAATACATCTTGCTGCAATAGAATAAGGTCAGACAAAATGAAACAGGTTTACAGGAACAAAGCTAAGAAATGTAGTACAACAACAAAACCTTATCCCACCAAGTGGGATCAGCTTCATGGATCGTACAACGCCCTTGTGCATCAGCAACCAACTCTTTGGAAAGATTGTTAACCAAAAGATCATGCACAATCTGATACAATAGAATAAAAAAAGGAAATGCAAAGGCAAACCAGCCCTCAAAGTGATAAAACCACTGCTCAGATATATTATTCAAAGATAAAAACCCAGCCTAAGTGCAATTCTAAGCAAGCTAGAATAGCTACAAGTTTGTGGAAAGTAAGATGAATGGGGCAAAACTCACTCTCACTGCTCCCCACTTTCAAGAGGCTAGAGTCTCTTCCTCACAAATACTAACTATCAGCTTGCTTAAACCATCCCTAAACCTCACTCCCCAAAATATACAACTAATAGCTCTTATCTCTCTTAGTCACACAATTCACTGACTTAGCTTTGGCCCATTAAATAAGAGCACACTAGCCACATGTTCAACATTTCCCAGTCTTTGAAATTTCACCTTGCCCTCAAGCTGAGAAGTGGAATTTAGGACTGAGATTAAAATTATTGGTCAATACTATAATACTGATACTTATGCCTATCATCAATTAAATTTTCAGCCCTAGCATCAGTAAACCTTATCTCATAAGGTGTTCCAAATTTATGATACCAGCAGCAAAATAGTTGTTAGATGTATCTTTGAAATTCAACCCAAGTTGTCATGCACCACTAGTTGGAGAAAAATCATCAATCAATATAACATATAAAATATATAGAAAACAACATCCATATTATTAATAAACCATGATCAGTGAGTGCAGCTTCTCAAGGGCTTCATACAATTTTTTGTGTATTCTTTTAATCTTTCTGTACACATTTCATCGGACTTGATGCAACCTTTTTCTTAATTTCATCAATCTTTTTCTACATATTTAAGCAGGGTTTAATTCCAAAAATTTTCGGTTATCATCTATCCCACACAATGCACAGAGGAAGATAGCAAGTTTGACTAAAAGTACCTGCTCTAACCCAATCATGCAGACCACCAGTGTTTAAAGAATCAATAAATTAAAAAAAAAACTATAGCAACGGAGAAAAGAGCTGTCGAAAGAGACAAAGTGGCCCCATGACTCCTGGATGCTCACAGCCTACCAACATCGTGCAGTATATTTATCCAAGACTTCAGATTTATCAAAAACCTCTCTGCACTCAGATCAAAATGAAAAATGCATCCAACAACAAAAGTTACTTCCAGAAGCACACATCACTAGCCGTTCCCCTAGGTCTGTGGCTTATGATCTGTTAATAGGATCTCTACCAATTAATGTCAAGCTTTTTTATTATGAGACTCGAAAAATAATACTGCAGTACAAGTACTTATAGCTTGCAGTAGCGAGACTCCACCAGATGTAGCAATTTCTTTCTGATTTCTGCCTTCACAAGTCTAATTACTAAATGCATGTTGTGAACACATTCCGCATTCACAGTAAATCTTATCACTACCTATTGTTTCTCAAAATACGTATCTGCTTCACAAATTTCACAAAAAAAAAAATAAAAAGTAGAAAAACCTTGCAAGAATTAACAAAGGAGTAGTGATTAGTGACTAATACAGGAACCAACAGAACCTTGCATAAATAAATTCTATTACAGCCATCAACCTTTTATCTGCACTCTCTTGCATGTCTACTATCTAGTAAATTTTCACTTGTCGTCTTGAGTAGACTTGTGAGATTGAAAAGTTACAATCATCAAATTGAACAGTTCACATCACTAAAATAAATGAACAAATTATCTACTCTAACATGCTATCCATGCTCACTTCCCCCAATTTCTAGCAACAAAGCATAACCTAAAAGCATGGTAGAACATCAAAATGAACTTTGAAGAAAAATAGAAAAAGGCTTCTAAAATACAAGAAGAAAATCCACTAACTCTACTTTGACGTGGAAAACAACAGAGTTTAGCAAGGCCACGCAGCGCTAGTTGCAAAAAAAGTATCGTGATGGCCTCTAAATATAAGTAACAAGATACCTCAGATTTTAATTATCCAACTCACCAAATCCAGGAGCAGTGCTGCTTGACACTGCTGGTGTTGATGGGGCAGAAGTCGATGCCTTAGTTGAGAAAGAGAAGCCAGAAGTAGAACTAGCACCTCCAGCAGAAGCAGTACTGCTAGCGAGACTGAAACCTGTGAAAGATCCTCCACTTCCTGAAGAGGCAGCGACAGCAGGAGCAGCAGTACTTCCAGACGTCACGCCAAATGCAAGAGCAGAAGTAGATTGGGTTGTAGAGCTAGACGCTGGTGTTGAAACCGCAGCAGTGGTCGTGACTGTTGAAAATAGTGAAGCTGCAGAGGATGCAAATGCAAATGAAGGCGTCTTTGTGGCAGGTGTGCTAGAAATTGAACTTCCTGAAGCTACATTGGAAAACCCTGAAGAAGCTTGAGTAGAAATGGATGCGGTATTTCCAAATGAGATGATGGAAGTGATGGAAGAGGAGGAAGACGATGTCAGCGAAGGGGCTGCAGAAGTTACAGCAATGGGCGTAGATGGCTTAGCGAATGCTGAAGCACTGGAGAAGGAAAAGCCTGAAGAAGAAGAAGAAGAAGAAGAAGAAGAAGAAGAAAACAGTGGAGCTGGGCTTGAACTTGGAGTAGAACCAGCAGAGAACGGGCTCGAGAGCAAAGGAGTGGTGGTAGCAGCAAAAGATGAATTAGAACCACCAAATAAATTCGATGCAGGAAATGCAGATGAAACAGCTGTGGATGAAGAAGAAACCAAAGAAGCTGCGAACAGGGAAGAACCAGAAGCTGCAATGGACGCAGATGACACAGCACTCGCGCTGGGAGCTGGTGCCCCAAACGGCGACCCTCCAGGAGTCGTCCCTCCAAACAAGGGGGTATTAGAACTAGGTGCCGAAGGTGCCCCAAACAGTGAGGAACCTGAACTGGCCCCTGCAGACGAAGATGAAGCGAATAAGGATGAGGTAGCACTCGAAGATGATGCAGATGACCCGAACAAAGACGGCGCCGATGAACCAAAAATGGACGACCCGGAAGCTACAGCTGTAGCTGACCCAAAAAGTGACGACCCGGAACTTGCCCCGAATGGGGAAGGAGAAGAAGATGGAGCAACAGAAGATGACCCAAATAGCGATGGAGTAGAACTCGATGAGCTGGATGCCGCTGAACTAAAACTGAACAATGAAGGCGCCGAAGAAGCAGCAGTAGATCCGAACCCGAATGACGGAGTCAAAGCAGGGGCAGTGGTTGGAGCAGAGAAAAGAGACGAAGATGAGGAAGAGGCGGAGTTTAATGGGAAAGAGAAAGAAGGTGCGGAAGAAGCTGAGGAGACGAAAGGGGATGCGGACGATCCCAATGAAAATCCGGTAGAGGCTGCGGATGACCCGAATGTGGTAGGCGATGATCCGAATGAAAAAGGTGAAGCGGAAGATGATGAAGTGTTGGTTGACGAAAATGGAGATGAAGATTGAGAGGAAGAAGCAGAGGATCCAAAGAGAGGACCCGACATTGTTGAGCTCTCTCCCCACACCGAGCCGGGGATTCTCAAACTCAAACCAGAGATATTCAGGAGCTTCCCAGGGTTTAAGCTCCAAAGTGTTCTCTTTTTTGGACGGAGAAGCTCCGAAGTCCAAACCGGTTAGACCTAGACCGGTCTATTCGCCGAAGGGTAAATTTTGCCTAGGGTAGTTTCATTCTTTTCACTTTTTTACCAGGCAAAAACATTATGCGAAATCCCCAAAAATAAAATACCACGCCACTTACTTTATAAATATTGGATTCGTTTGAGAACACGGTAGATAATTACTTTTACGGAAGTCGAGGTAAATATGTGGAGGGGGTTATCTTATTTTACAAAAAACACTGTTGAACGTGCTTTTGGCTTTAGTCCATTATCAATCATGTTATAAGTATATATCATCATGTAATATATTAACAAAGAGGTTTGGTGACCCAATGATTATCAAACCTTCTAAGAACCAGGGTGGGGTGGGGTGGGGTGGGTATCAAAAAACTGATATGTATGAAGTCTTCATTAGACATGACACATGAGGTTATGATGTTCATAATGGTCATTTTGTCAATGCCTTTCTTGCTACTACCCAACCTTATTTTCAACATTTCGTAGTTTGGGAGAAGTAAATTTGTAAGGTTCAAAAAAATCACACTAGACCACCAAGCACTTCGATCGACTAGCTATGGGTCATTCTAGCTAAACCAATGGTCTCGTGTTTGAACCCTAGATTTACAGCCATGATAATTACTAGGTGGTGGCGAAGTTCCCACCTACATTCCACCAATCCATATCAAGTTGCTGAAGGTGCTGGATGCTAAGGGAGAAATCACAAAAAAATGGGACCAGGCAATGACTCGATCGTGGTAATGGTTCAAGGAATAGTGAATTTGATTGAGGTCAATTGTAACACCCTCTTCCTTAATCCAAAGTAAAACCTCATTTAAACACCCTCTTCCTTAATCCAAAGTAAAACCTCATTTATTTTAATTCAAAAATAAATTCAGTGAAATGCTAACCGAATTTAGAGTTGACCCAATACCATTCAAAAATCAAAATATATTGTCCGTACTGGGTTTTCCCATATAGGGAACAATGGTTACCAATATTACTTTGTCTAGGTAGCGTAAGCTCAACTCATAATTTGATATTATCAGCTTAGCAGTGATGCATCATCAACAAAATAAAAAAATAATTTAAAGAGTTTGCATAGCCTAAATATATGGTAATATATACATTTCCCACATGAATGTCTCAAAAATAGGAGGCTCTACAACATGTCGACGCAACACTATGCCTTCATCTCTTTTCCTTCCCTTCTACTAATACTAGGACCTTCTCCTACAAAACATTTAAAACCATGGAATAAAACATAAATTCCCAGTAACCAACAAATATTTTACCAAATAGTCAGACATGTTTATAAGAGGTGAAGTATGAATAATCTCATTAAAGTATATTGATAAGCAACTATAAACCAAACATAGTGTTTGATCAACAATTATACCTTGGCAAAAAAAAAAAGATCAACAATTATACATGGAGCATAATAATATGCCCTAAACGGAGAAGTTGGTAAGTTAACCGAATTCCACTTGATTAAATTAGTAACTAGGAGTAACTCAAATATAGTATATCGCATATTATACACAACTAGCATGTACTCCCCCGCGCATCGCGCGGGGAGCATGTTATTATGACATTAATCACACTACCCAAACTTTATTCTTATCTCCATGGAACAAAGCTTGTCTCTCTTCACTTCCCTCAAAATTTTTGCAGTCCATGCATTTACAATTTTTTTTTCGGTGAAACATGCATGTACAATTTTCAAAGCAAAGGATGTTGGCTTGGAATCACTCACAGTACTTCTTGAGGCATCCAAATTTTTTGCA
>JANTPZ010154631.1:0-22424 GCA_025593235.1 Vachellia pachyceras
GCATGTCGTGTTCTTCATTTCTAACAGGAAAAACAGACGTTCATGTGCAGTTAAGCAACTTATAGACATTCCCGATACTAGAAGTATAGAATCTCTAAGAAAGGTAGGTCATTTATATATTACTACAATTCCTTTGTCTGATATGCCTTTGCAATATTGAAAAGCTATCAATAAGAGATAGAGAGTAGAACCATAGGGTTACAGAAGGGAAGACCAGAGACGCCAGACAGAAACTGAAAACTACTTTGATATTCAATCATAGAAGTATACCGCATTTGTGATTGTGTATAGGTAGGGGAATGTGAAATTTAATAAAAAGGCCATTGCTAGCTAACTAACTAAAGGATACCCCTTTACCTATCTTCGAGTTAGAATTGCAAATACATAACATTGTCATATATACAATCCTCCACAAGTGAAGATTCTGTCATTGAAGACACAGAAATGTATTAAAAAACATGATACCTTAAAAGAATCTAAATTCTCTTGCTACTATTTTTGCGATTAGTCAATAAACGTTACAACTAAGAACCCAAATTATGTTATACATTTAATATCTAACATAGTGCTTATGATGTCATTGCCGGTCAATAAATAAAATAGAAACTAACAATATGATTAAATTCACATAGTTCATTGTATCAAACATGACTAAGTGCATCTGTGTTTTCAGGAAATCGATATTCTCAGCAAACTGGAACATCCAAACATCGTAAAGTATTATGGCCATGAAGAAGTTTGTATTCTTCTTATTTAAGCTGAGGACGAAACTATACACAGTTAACAATTAATCACTTGGTTCATGCATAATTAGGTTGGAAGCAGTATTCATCTATTCATGGAATATATAGAACCAGGTTCATTGAAGCAATATATCTCGAAACGTGGTGTTTTAGATGAAACTTTAATTCGAAAAATCACTTCACAAATTCTGTCCGGGTTGGTTTACCTACGTAGCGAAAGAGTAGTTCACAGGTAGATTCCCACACTTACTAGGAATGCAGCATGAATTCTGGTCATCTCATTCTCTCTTTATTTTTATGCATGATTATATGTATACAGGGACTTGAAGCCAGATAATATACTTGTCAATTCTGGTGACATTGTAAAGCTGGTTGACTTTGGTTTGGCAAAGAAGGTAGGTTCTTGGATAATCTTTGACGACATGCAACCACATGACAGAATCAAGGCCATTATGGTTTTTGAACTTGAGACTTCATATCTGCAGTAATTTAAGATGATATATATGATAGCATCCCAATAACATTCAACAATCATCTTATTGGATTTGTGTGTTGACTAGCTAGCAGAATCAATGGGCAAGCACTCCGTGTTGGGAACTCCATATTATGTAGCGCCAGAGGTATATATTTTCATTCTGTCCATTATATAATGAGTTACACGGTATCAATTTCTCAATAAGCATGTTTCTTATGGATATAGATTCTTGAAAATATGGAATATGAGAGGTCTTATGATGCTTCTGCTGCTGATATATGGAGTTTGGGCTGCGTCATTATTGAAATGTTCTCAGCGAAGCATCCTTGGCCTGGTTTTGAACCTGTAAACACTTCTTGACTTAAACTTTAATAAATATATATAGATACTTTAGCACATCACTAATACAAATTCATTTACCAAGCGCAGGTGCAGGTCTTCTTTAAGGTTTGTCATGAAAAGCAACATCCGCCGATTCCAGACGAGTTATGCTCAGAGGGTCAAGATTTTCTCAGGCGCTGCTTCGAAAGAATTCCAGCCAAGCGCCAATCTGCTGCAGAATTACTACACCATCCCTTTGTGAATGCACAAACTTGCTGATGCAGGAAAGAAGTACTTCCTCCAGTCCTAAACATAGCAAGAACTTGTTGGAGTACAAGGATATTGGGATTTTAACATGATGTAGCTAAGGCCTTGGTTCTCTTCATTTATTTTGTGCATGGGAGCAATATTCACTTATTGTTTTTCCTTTCTTTCTGTCGCTTGAATAATTTTGTATATATCCGTCTCATCATTATTCATGAAAATATGACTTCTGGACTTTGATACTAACCCAAGTCTTTAATTTAAGAGTATGTAGACTTTTTCAAATAGATTAAAAAAGATAAATAAATTATGTAATTATAATATATATTTCGGAATGCTTATATGTATCATTAGATTATACTTCAGTTTACAATTCAGGCAAATTACTTTAGAGAAAAGATGTTATATATATATATATATATAAGTCAACTCATTCATATATTAAGATCCAGATTAATTTGAGAATGTTAATGAAGCTGAATAAGTTATACAGTTACACGATCTTTCTGAAATATTTGTATTTATATCAATTTATAAGTTAAAAAAAGAATTTGGAGAAAAATGATAAAGGTAAATACTTTAAAGTAATTTATTTAGCAATTTTAATTTTTATTAATAGTTAAATGAGTTTTATATTAAGGACCAAAGATAGTCAACCATTCCATTCTCAAGAATTTCCACCATATATAGCAACCTTTTACCTTCAATTTCAAGTACAAATGGTAAATGGCGGCTGTTCTGTCATCTTTTGTTTCTGCCGATTACATAGTGGGGATATATTTTGTTAAACTTCTAATCTTTTTAGTTTGCAGAAATAAATTAACCAGAAATAACAAACATTAATTAATGTATCAGGAAGTTATAAAGACAAGTATATATCTTTGTATGCATCTCTCTATCTGATGAGTACTTATTCTCCACTGCTCTAGCTCTCGTACCTTGCGTATGTCTCGTTGCATGTCCATGCATAGTGAGATGTTCATCAGTATTAAATCTAGAATATACTATATCATAATATATAGAGTGCAAGTTCAAACCTGGAGTCTACAGGAAATGACGAAACAGTTCGATCAAAAATGGCATTTTATGGGCATTTGCACGTATAGAATTGGTACTTAATTGCCATTTTAATTATTGAATTTGTTCTGTCATTTTCTTCATTATTATTGGTAAATCTATCTCATTCCAGATCTAATTAGCTCTCTTTCTACTAAATATTAAATGCTGAATTGGAAAATCAAGTCCCACACTCGTGCACACAGTAGTTCACAAAGAAAGATAAATGATTTTCCGTGTTTAACTTCGTGCATCTAAAGGAAAATAATCTAGGATTTTCATTCCAAAAAAAGGATATTGGGAAGTTCCATAAAATGTGCAACTGTGCAAGGAATTGTTGGGGGGAAAATATTAGGATAAAAATAACAGTTAAAGTTAAAAAATTGAATTTAATAATTTGATCTCCAGAAAATGTATTAGAAGTTTAATTTTAAATATCGACTTTACAAATGCGAAATTCTAAGATGTAACTGAGGAATTAATAACAGTTAATTATTATAGTTTATAATTGAAATAACTATATTTGTGATTGTTGGGTCTAAGTGGATGTCTGATAAATATGATATTGGATTAATAAATGAGTTCAGAGGAGGAAACGCTTACATATGATAAAGGCCAATTGTTGTAGATAGCACAAATATTTTGAAATAATTTAGTGGATCTTCTAGCTCCTTTGTAGTGTTGTACTTATCATGTTGGCAGCAATACATGCAAATAAACAATTAATCAGAGTCACATTCAAAGATACTGTCCTTAAGCAAGTGCGGCACTTTCTAGAATTAAACGGATTATTCCTATAAGGATACATAGAGATAGAATTAGCGGAAGTTAATAAAGCTCAGCAAAACAGAGAATCAAAGGAGGGAAATATAATGATTGAAAGCTCAAGAACTGTGTCTAGAAACCTTTCACTTGAAGTCTTTATATAGACCATGAACTTCATAATAGATTTGGGCAAATTTAAAACCTCATAATGATCAATTTAATTTCCTTGAACTCATTTGCTATCACAACTGCCATTAGTTTCAAATGTTGGTATTGAAAGCAATTAGTACTGAAATCCATTTAAAAGAAAAAATAATGTGGACATAACGTACATAAACTATTTCATGTAAAATATGTTTTATGGCTTTAAAACAATAGACAATCGGTTGTCTTATTATTGCTTCCAACAACCACATTAAAAATCCCTTTCCTCGCATTTGTTTCCAACATATAGACCGATGCATTCAACATCCATTATGGTCTATTGAAAGCAATAAGTAATCATCCAAAAAAATCAGCTTATAACAATAGTCCTTGAGTTTCCACTTTCAAGGCTAGTAGATTTATATTTTATGATAAAAATTTATTTAAAATAATATTTTGTGTTTCTATAAAACTCTTTAATAAAATGTGAAAAATACACATTTAATTCTCACACAAGGGAAAATTGTCAAATTTATCTCTAATAGCTATTATTATGCACGAGCCATTTCCTTCTCTTGATCTATTATTAGTCTAAGATCACATTTAATTGGATGTTCATTTAGACCCTTACAATCTCAAATAATTTGAGACTCTTCCTTTACTACACCCATACAAATATTACAACAATCCTCCACATGTGTTAAAGAAAGTACATTTGCCTAAGTTACTCACATGAATATAACCATTGTATCTGGTGGTCCTTAGAACTATGAACCAAACCTAAATTGATAACACATGGTATACCGAGATGCTAGTGAAGCCTGCTTCTATGAACTAATTTAACAAATCTTGATGTATACTAGAGGCATTAAAAGTCAGGTTATATCCCCACATTTTGTTGTTTACAGCCTTTTTACGTGTTAAGATGGTTGTGCGTGTACCTGGTGTTTAACAAATGCTTACAGATTTCATATACTAATATGTACTTGGTCCTTAACAATAAACAAGTAAGAGGGAGGGAGGGAACTGAGGAAGAAGATTATAGTATTTTAGGGGAAAAAACGTGCAACATTAACTAATTTCATGAACCTAATCAAATTTGTTAAATATGACTCATCTTATGGATTGGAAGAGAATATTTTAATATTACAACACACCATCTTACAAGTAAGATAAATTAATTTAAAAGAATTTTAAATATAAACACTTTAAAGTAATGATTTAGTTTTCTCAAATTAGTCGATTTGGTCTCATATTAAAAAGGTATTAGTATTTATTTTCTGATGCATGCCACGAAGCATGTGTTCAGTTTTCAACAACGTACAGGAACTCGGATCGGACCGGTCGAGTCAAGCCGGAAACCGGTGACTCGGCCGAAAATCCGGTCCGAGTGGGGGTTTGAACCCAGGTCATGACGACTCGGTCCAACTCGGACCGAATCGCCATAACCCGGTAGCAACTCGGTTGACCCGCCGAGTTGTGGGATCGACCGAGTTGCCTTAAAAAAAAAAGGAACGATTTACAGAGAGAGAGGGGGGGGGGAAGAGGCATCGCGGAGAGATGGGACGGAGTGGACGACGGTGAGGGAGATTATTGTTTTTATCTTGGCATCATCGTTGGATAGGTCGGAGAGGGAGGTGTAAGGAAGGAAGGTGTGAGTGATGGAAGGTGGGAGGTTGTGGAAGAAGGTTGTTTGGGGCTTGGAGGGGGGCCGTCGCTGGGGATGACGAAGGCGATGCCGAGTCATGAAGAAAAAGGAGTGGGAGCGGGAGTGAAGAGAAAGGAGTGGGAGCGCGGATGAAGAGAAAGAAGGAGTGGGAGTGGAGGTGAAGCTGTAGGTTGCAGTGGCAGAGATTTACTGGAAAGAGTGTAAGCAGTGCGTGCGTTCGTACTTGTACTGGAAAGAGTGAATAATGGGTTGAGGTAGGAAACGGATAGACGCGTGGCCAGATGAAATAGCAGAATTGCTTAGATCACTGATCAATCATGATCAAGTCATTTCAGTTTTGAATTTTGCGTGAGGAAGGAGGAAAGATAAGCCATGGTGTCAGGGGGTAAACTTTTGTCATAGAGTGGGCCAAGTGATTAGAAGCTACGATCCTACCTTTGAAGCATGATGGATTCTACGGACCACAAGAACTTGAGAAATATAAGTTACATTTATCATGTTCTCAACCAATCAACCTCTCATGGACATGATTGTATAATATTTCTCCTTTCTTTCCTTCTATCTTCGATGGGCATTCACTCCTCCCCTACTTCGTTCTATTTTTTAATGTAGTATTAAATTTTTATTTTTTACCGGTCTAATCCCGGTTTGACCCACTAACCCTTAACCTACTATCTTATCCTGTTCAGTCACCTGTCTGGTTTCCTGTAGCTTGGTTTTTAACAAGCTTGGCATATGTTTATTATAATAGGTGAAGGGGTAAAGTTGGAATATTGAAAACTGTACGAGGACATTTCTGTAAAGAAATTAGCCTATCCTGTCGGTCGGACTAATCACGCATGGGGCTGTCTGCACAACAAGATACACATTCATGAAGTGTAAAGGTTATAAAATTCATCCCCAGGGTTCCTATTGTTCGGATTTCGAATTCTTAATAACATGCATAGTTAAAGTAATTTCCAAAAATAGACTATGAAAATGGTCTCTTCTGTAATCATCACACACGATACAGTGGATGTTTTAAGTAATTGTTTAACATTGATCACTTAGTACTTACATTACATATTCTTAAGAAGAATATAATTGGAGTCAAACAGAGGCAGCTGCCCCACACAAACACACACACACATATAGTACAATGTGTGAACAAAACATGAACGTGTTGTAGGATTTTCTTTGAATTTACTTGACTTGCTTAAGAATTTTTACGTCTGAGAGTTAGCATCAAATTGAGAATTTATAGGTTTTCCTTTGATATATTTTTAGATAAACGCACAGGATTTCCAGACATGACTCAAAATGAGATAAGAATTCAATTACATCTAGCTTCGATTTTGTTTTTTTACCAAATATTCAATTCATCGAATCTCTAGATAAAGCATCGTTGCCTCTGTGCAGAGGCTTGGAATTGGCCTCATCCAAGTAATAGAGGTATCACCTTCAACCCATCCATCTTGTCATGGAAGATTACTATAGCTAAAAGAGGTACAATTGGTAAGCCCATAACACTTGTCACTTTTGAGAACAACGATGACACCTCCAGAATCAAACCCACACATCCCAAAGTGAAAACTTTCCATGTTATAGCAGTAAAGCTCAGATTCAGCACATAATTTGCCTTCCCCATCCCATACTCCTTCATTCTGCCTTCAAACCTCTGAACTCCCCCACTACCAAAGAAGCCCACTAGGGTTGCCAATGTTGCCACAAGTGATTGGTACATTATCAAGTCCAGAATCACCTTCAAACTTACCTTCTTGAACACTTTATTGAATGCAAGCTGTGTCAGAGAAAGCAACAGTCCATACCCAGCTGAAGCAGCAACTGCGCATATGAACCCGATCGCGTACTTCTCTTTTTGAACTTGTGTGGATTCTGAAGAAGAGTCAGCGTGAAAGACAAGGAGGATGGAGGACGTTGTTAAAAGGACTAAGGAGTTTATGATGAAAGGTGTGAATTTGAGTGAGTTAAGGAAGAAGGAGAAGAATGCATTGAAGGCTAGTTGTGAGGAGGAAACAAGAGAATATGTAGAAACAGGGAGGTGAGACAGACCAACAGAGTATAAGTAACAGTCTAATGCAACAAGAAGGCCAAGGGAGACGTAAACATATGCTAGCTTTGAAACAGAGGGCTGTTCATGATGATTGTGAATGGTGTTTGTTGCAGAGGCGTGTTTGGATGCAGGGATAGAGTACAAGGGGAGGAGAATAGGGAAACCCACGAGCTGGACAAGCGTTCTTAACCATTTGCTGTTCCCATCTTCTTGGTAATACAGCCTTCCTAATAGTGCTGCAGCTGATTGGCCCAGCAAGACACAGACAAAATACAAGGCTATTCTTAATAACCAGCGTTGCTTTCTCTTTTTGGCTGCATCAGACTCAGTATCACCATTTGGACTCTTGCCTTTGGCTCCAACGGATTCTGAGAAAACAATACAAATGATCGATCCATTAGCTTTATATAGGTGGTCATATTCTATATTCTAAAACTTGGATTTATCAAAGAATGATGCCCTTGTTTCAGGTCCTATTAGAAATGATCGAACTTTATGTCGGGGAATCGTGTTATCCCTCTGCTGCATCCTTCATATACATGCAGGCAGTTCAATTTCAAGCAAGCATTATTTTTCATGAATGCGAGTTAAAAAGCTTGAACATCAATTTTAAATAGCTATGTCATTGAAGCATATCTCTGAGCTATGTACACGCACACGCATGAGAGTGTGTGTGAGGTGAAATCATCTGCGCGCGCGCGTATATGTGAAGAGAAGAGAGATGATAGTATGAGTGTGTAAAAGATGAGAATTTTTGACATACCAATTGTGGAAAGCTGCAATTCTTGAGGGTCTCTCATGGCAATTGTGAAGAAATTTTGGAAGGGGTAATGAGTGTGAGTGCAAAAAATGAAATGAGTTGGCACATATTATATAGACAGATGGATGAGTTATAAAATAAGGGCTCGTTTGGTACGCTAGAATTAATTTTGGTGGAGATGGAGATGAGGATGAAAATGGATATAAATATAGAAAAAACTAGAGGCCAAAAAATCAATTCCATGGAATTGAATATAATTCCATAGGTTATATCATGGAATTCATTTCTACCCATTTTGAATTACATTTCCATTTCTAATCCCACCATACCAAACATAGGGAATGAATTCCATTTCCAATTCCACCTCCCAATTCTATCATACCAAACATAGCATAAAATAGAATGCTGATGATGGGTGCCTAATACGCGCGCGCACATATGTGTGTGTATATATATATAGTTACATACGTAGAATGTTGATGATGGGTGTCAAATACGCACACATATATATAGTTGTATACATGCATATGTGTGTGGCTAATAGGCTTGACCTTTAAATAGGGCGTACAACTTGGTGTGGTTAAAGCCAGATAATGGCTACGTTTGGATAGCCCGTTGGGAAAACGGACACAGATTCCGAGGCAGTTTATGTGAGAGGAAAAGTGTCTCGGTAAGCGCAACCGTTGTGCAAACGGACAAAACAAACGGAACCAATGTTTGGTCTATTTAACAAAAGTGTTTGGCTTTAAGCTTATTCAAAGGTTTACTTGTTTAAATAGACCAAACTTTTCTTGTAAAAGGCTAGCCTACGGCCTTTAGGTAGGTATGGCCTATTTGATTCCGTGTAGTCTTTAAATAGGGTCAAAGCCTATTTAGAGCATTTCATTAGTAAATATATATACTTTGAATTTTAGAGCATTTCATTAGTAAATATATAGACTTTGAATCTACATAAAATGTAGGCTTTAATAGGTTTAAAGTCTACAACGCTTGAAATATAATGCCTTTTAAATACTTATATCATAAGTAGGCATTTAAAAGAACTTCAAGCTATGTCAAGCCTTTTAAACTGAGCAAAGCTTGACCTGATGTAGACTATTTCCACATCTATGTGTGGGTGTGTATTTATATAGATTAAAAAACATTTTATTGTATAACCCTTCATGATATACTCTACCTATTTAATTAGTTGTTCTTATTTAAGCAAATATTTATGCAGGCTGGTTGTCGTATGAGATATGTATCATTTATCCATATCATGATGGTAAAGAATACAATTCCAATTAAATATCACATTACATTATATTATTAATATAAAAGTTAGATAACTAATCTGTTAATATTAAAAAAATTAGTTTAAGTTAATCATTTATAATAAATGGGTGTTTGCTTTCTTAAAATACCTTTGTTAATAATGTGAATTAAATTACCTATTAATAAAAACTCTTAATATACAATTAATATAAATACTTTTGGAGAGAGAATATAAATTTGAGAGATGAAGTAAATTAAGGCTTTTATTTATGATCGAAATTAACCAATTGTCTGATTCTTGTATTAAGAATTGAGGAAATATCTTCACAAGATTGATTTCAGGATTGTCATATATTGATGTGTCCACGTATTTTTTTTCCGGAAAATTTCCCAAGAATATATGTTTATACAAGAAATTTTTTGATTTTTCAAATGAGAAAGTAGCTTTTCGGCTTCATCAATAACTCCTTTTCGTTGTAATTTCAGCATTAAGATTATTTGCCAGATAAATAATTTGTAAATGGTGAAAGCAATGAAACCATGGATGTAGCTCTGACACACAAAAAAATAGTTGTTCTATAAAAAAGGTTTAATTAGTATTGACAGCTTAATTTTGCTCGAACATACTAATCAATAATATATTGCAAATTTGCAATAGTTAAATCTCTAAGGCCCAAAGCGTACACGTGCAAAAAAATGTGTGCATATATATTGCCTCCATCGTGCCTTCATCTTTTAATTACCCCATTCTTCTTCCTCCGTCCTAATTTTGACATTAATAGTTTAATATTGTAATATAGAAAAATAAAAAATAACATATTTTGTATAAAATCAAATCTAAACCATTTGAATATTGATCCAGTGGTTGTATGCGGAACAGGAGGGAAGGGAATAAGCAGAGAGATTCCTCTTCCAAAAGGGTTTATCTAAAAAGCTGAAATTTCCCAAGTGGGTAAAAAAAAAAATCATCCCTAAAATCATATTTTCTCTTGACATCAAAACGAAATAATTTGAGAGAATTGGGGAAAAACATCATTGATAAATTATTTTGATAATGAGATATGATCAGCATAATGTGGAATATCAGTGATATTTGCATTTTTGAAAAATTTTATGCAATTAATTAAATTTCTTTGCAACTGACCTTTCACATTATACAAATACAACTGACCTTCCATCTTCAATTAATTTACAAATGAGGGATTTTTCTCTAATTCTCTCAAATAATTTTGTGCATAGATGCTTCTATATTTTATGATTGACATAGAATACCAATACACACACACACAAGAGAAATAGGATATAATAAATGTAATCAAATTATCTAAATTTCTTCAATCTGAGATAATGATAACGACCACATTATAAAAGATAATAATAGAATCAGCTGTTGAAGTTAGCGCATAGTTATAAGCTTGATTTATAGTAGCAAATAGAGTTTGTAGAATTTAACACTATATACTTAATGGAAATATTATTAGGACATTTTAGAAATAGCATATATATAATTGTTAAAAGTTCATTTAAAAAAGTATATAAACTGGTGATCCCATCATTGATTGAGCCTATTCTAACTTGTAACAATTATGATTGTCTTGACTTCTTCTTGTTGATCTAATTGTGTGGTTTAATTTTGGCCCCAAAAAAATTGTATGGTTTAGTTTTTAGTTTATTTATTTTGAAATGACACAAGATTTTTTTAAAATCTTAAAAGTGAGTTTAATAATAATAAAAAGCTAAACATACCTGGAATTCAATTACGGCATTCCAAGACAAAAAAGTGAGAGTTGAAGTTAATTTATCTTTGAAAATTGAAACGGAAACATTTATAAAGTTAAAAATCGAAGAAGAAAAGAAAATTCGGTTGCCACGCATTCCTTTGTTGACTAGCTAGCCGTTGTTAAGGAAATGTTTGTAAGAAGCATAATGACTGAATTGCCCTTGAAACATGCATCCGTCAGCGATCATCTACCGTCCTTCCTGGGTTACACGACCGGTGGGCTGACTTAACTAAGATTTTTAGTTAAAAATTAACAAACTTAAAAATATTTATATTTATCTAATTTTTTTAAATTGATTTATATGACCAATTGATATATAGTTTAATAACACACATAACTAAATACTTTTTAAAAAATAAATATTTAATTATTCTTAATCTTCTAAAAAAATGTCAACAACCAGTTATAACGGTTGATTAAAAGATGAAGCAGCACGTGGAAATGGAGCAAGATATGAACCCCACCCAAGCCCTCTTCTTTTAACACATAGCCGGATAATAATAATCAACAGAGTTACTATGCTGCTGGTTTTTTCAGTGTCTTCTACCACCAGCTTTAGCCAATGGCCGGAAATATGGGATCTTATTGGGGCTACAGAATTTCAGCACCTTGTCCTTTTAACAATATCCTCACTAAATCCCACTTGTCTTTCAAACTGGTGTTCTTCTGCAGAATCCAACACTCGAGTTTCAGAAAAGAAAAATGTGATGGCCGGTTCATAAGCACAAATGGTACTTCAACTGGTTCGTATTGGTGCTTCAATTATTATTATTATTATTATTATTATTATTATTATTATTAAGATAATATATCTAAGATGGGAAAGATTAAAAAAATTCAGATTACGTTAGAATTCATAAATAGTCTGAGCATGATCAGGCCAGTTCAAACATAATGTTTAGTAAAATAAAAAAAACGGATACATCACATCGAGAGGCTGTACAATGACCACTATAATAGTTGGTGTTGTTGTTGTTATTAATACATTATTAATATCATTAAGATAAACAATATATGATGGCAAAGGCTAAAAAATAACTAGCTATTGAAGTTGGCGTGTCTGCGTATATGCTTGGTTAATCTATTAATACGTTAGGATGGTTTATACAAGTAAATAAAGTTACAGGCATCCTTTTTGTTCATGAGAAGTGATTTTTTTTATTAAAGTGGATAAAACTCACAGGTATCCTTTTTGTTCATCTAATGGTATGCTTTTACTTTTTTTTTAAACCCCCCCCAAACATCACACACACACACACACACACACATTTTTAAATATGAAAGTGAAGTTAATAAAAAAAAACATATTTATATATGTCTGGAATTCAGGCGGGGGATATACGAAACATGACTTTGATATTGAAGGATTTCAAGAAGAATTTTTTTTAAAGAATAAAAGTGAGTCAGAGTAAAATTCGGCCCACAAATTCTTTTGTCAAAATGACACGAAAATGCCTGGAAAATTTCAAAATAACAAATTAGCAACTCCAATTTTAATAATATCAAATCAGTCTACACATAAATGGAATCTGGAAGTGTTTCCTTTACCATATTGCCCCCACCATTTTTCAAAAAAAAAAAAACAAAGAAAGAAAGAAAGAGCTACCTCAACTCTCTCGTTGGCTTGGCGGTGACCAGACATCCACTGCCGATTACCTGGTTGCTGGGTTTTAATATGGCAAAATTGTTTAATGAAGGGTAATAAATAACCTGATGAAGTTTAAAATTGATATTTATTAAAATATTGTTGTTATGTAGTAATGAAGTATAGTATATTAAATTCTCATATGGCCCAATTTATAGGATAAAGAAGATTTTATTTGATTATATTTATAAGGAACTTCTTGAAGTATAGTATATTAAATTCTCATATGGCCCAATTTATAGGATAATGAAGATTTTATTTGATTATATTTATAAGGAACTTCATTAGATTTTTTTATTTAAATGTACAATTCTACTCTTCATTATTATGTGTTGAGTTTGATCTTATGTATTATATAGTGGATATTAAATAAAAATAAAGTGTAAAAGTTATTGAATTACAGAGTAGAATTGATGATGCCTAAAGTTTTACTTGGTTTGCCTGAAACATATTGAAAATGATTTATAAACAGGATCGACGAGATGAGTAAAAACATAAGTATTTTAAAACTTCATTTTAGTACAGAGAACAGAATTGAGATTAGTGAATGAAATTGGAGTCACAGATTTATGAATTTGATACTTTCAGTAAGTTTTAATGAAATTTGCCCAGTTCTTTCGTTGACCAGCGAAGTGAAATTAATTTCAGTTTGAAACAGAAACATTTGTGTCTTAAAAATATATTCCCGCTTTCTTTCGCTGAACGGCTGTTGAGAAGACTTGAGAGAAAAGTATCTTTTTTTTTTTATATGGAGAAAAAGAAATGGATGGAGAGTTAAAAAGAGTGTTTTATAATGATAAGATAAAAATGAATGAGAAGGAAGTTCCTATTTCATAATTACACGTGCAGTGTCTAATTAATTAAAAGAAAAATATGTGCGGGTGCACGTGCGCCCTCCATTCATCCATCCATCCAATGTTGTTAAATGCATCACAAAATGAGATCAGGTTCAGGGGAATTATGATTCCCAATTGAAGATTGCTTTAAAAAAAAATAATAACCCCAAATTAATTTCGAGAATTCTCTCCTTTTTTTTCCTCATTCTTTTCCTTTTTCTAATTTTAAATAATTAAAATAAAAATCTTAATAACAATCGGTAGAAATGAACGATGATTCTAAAATATTAAATATCATAATAATATTTTAAAAAAATATGGAAAATTTATTAGGAAGTCCCAAATAAGGAATTTATTTAATGAATGGTCCCAATTTTAAAAATATTTATTGGGAATATGAGATATAGAAATAAGGGAGAGAAAGTGACATTTCTTCTCCTTAAATTTGACCTCTCTTCCATCCTCTTCTTCTGAAATTACGATGAACTTGTGTTCTCATCTCTCTTGTGAGTGCCTATACACAAACACATATAGTCCAAGCAGTTATATTTTCATTCTTTGATTTTTTTCACTATACATAGAAGTAACCAATACAATTCCTAATTTATATTCTTCAAAAGGTATTTTCATACAAATTGAGATAAAATTCTTTTCACATACTTATTTAAAACTTTAAAAATCAATTAAAATAAACTATCAGACACTTAAGCATATAACCGGAAAAATCGGGGAAAACATTTATCTCATAAAGACAATGATTTGACACTTGAAAACCATGATTTTATCATAAGGTGCTGGACCATTCAGCTTTCCCCTTCAATCGTTGTGGTTGTCGGCGAAATTTATTTGCAAATGGAATCAACAAAAAATACCGATCTATTCTTCTTCAAACCATTGATTACTTCCCTTTGGTAGAGAGAGATTTTATCGAAAATAAATATTTATATTTTATAAATATATAAAGATATTAATTAATTATATAAAAATAAATCGGTATTATATATACATACACGCTTTTGTATATATTATTTGTTTTTTTAAACAAAAATATAAATTAAATTTTATGCTTTATGTAATTATCACCTTAGCTTATGTCTTTTTTTTTTTATAATTTCAACATAAAAAAGTGAATCTAATGACAATCATCTGAATATTTTCATTTTCTTGACATCATTATTTTCACTAAAACAATTATACTCAAAACGATTTTTTCTAAAAAGTTAACCCAAACAAAACCGAAGGTTATGGTAGTATAGTATTTTATCAAAAAAAAAAAAAGAAGTAAAACAATTATGAGGTGGAAGTGGTTGGGGATTTGTTTATTGGGAGGGCGTAATCAAGAGTTTAGTCGGGAAAAATATAACGACTGAGTTGTCCTTGAAACACGCACACAGAGTCACACACAATGTATCGCTTATATACTAGTTATGCCCATTTTTAAAGTATTTCAGTTTACGTGGGTCAATGAATGTATTAAAAAAGAAATAGTGACGTTGGCCAATGAATGTATTGTATATTTAAAAACAAAATGGAAGGTTATCGTCATATAGCATTTTATCAAATAAATAAAAGTAAAGAATTAGGATATGGGAGTGGTTGGGGATTTGCTTGTCACTACTACAAAAGATACCTTGTACGCGCTATTTTTAAACCAATAGACGCACTTTCTCAGGGGGTGTATATGTGAGGGGAGTATAAGTTAGTGCTTACGGCATCCTATTTGTTGAGAGGCGCCGTAGGTGAGAGCTACGGTGCCGTACATGCCAAAGTAGGGCGCCGTAGGTTAGATCTACGGCTCCCTACATTGGTAGGTAGGGCGCCGTAGCTCTCACCTACGGCGTCCATTGCACTATTTAGGGCACCGTATATACTAATTTTTTTAAAAAAATTTCTTCGATTTTATCAACCCACCAAATTTAGCTTACAGTTACATTTTATACACTAAATTAAGTCCAGACAGAATAAACAAATATAAGGGTTCTAATCAAAAGTCATTGTGGCGGAGAAATATAAATTAAAATTCTTCAAGAGTTCGACGTATATATCGTCCCAAAGCCAAGTCCTTGTTGCAGTGAAACACAAAAGTCATTGTTATTTACTAAGTAAATATCATTGTACATTTGTTGCAGAGTAACACAATTCATCAATCTAATTAACCCTATACAAGTCGACATGAATGGTTGAAACTATATATATTCACCTTGAAGAATTAAGCATTATCTACAAATCAAGAAGACGTTTGGCCATCAAATCTCGTATCAAGTCAATGTCACCAGCCATGTAAGCATCATCATTATCAAAAATCTACAAATTTAAAAACAATTATTAAAAAAATCCAAATTCATCAAACTAAACAATTAACTCATCAATATTTGATAAATTACGTAATACCTCTTTCAAATCTTTAGTCAAATCCGCTTTGAATGATACTATACATGTAACTGATGACATAATACCCGCACTCAGTATTGCCTGATTGTCGATGGCACTAAAGATAAAAAAATATTGTCAAAAAGTATAAAGGGATAAAACGACTTTCAATGAAAGAACTTAAAGTCAAAGTACTTACTTTTGGATAAAACCACTGTGTGTTTTTATTTATACTTTCACATTTACCGCCCATTATTTGATATTTCTTGAGTGCGCTGCGATTGAATTGACAATAATTACGTATGAAAAAACATTTCTAAACATTGTTAAAAGCAATAATTTAGAAATACAAAATCTTACGCATCAAAAAAATATTTTTGCTCTTTCCCTACCTTTTTGTCAGACAACGAATCGAGCCAATACAGAGTATTCACGAGGGGGCAGACAACACAGAGATTTCAATGATGACTAGAACAGCACATATACATGAAAATGAAGTTAGCAAAACAAGTTAATTATTACCAATTATTCTAAATGTGTTAAAGGGATAAATATAATTTCATACCTTTCAATTATTGGCGCTAGGTAACACATCCTTGGATTAACGTCTGCTCGTATTGTGCTCCCAACGTAATGCACCCGATTTTCTACAGAATTGTAACTCTTCGTTGTATTCGCAGGACATAAAAATCCATACAAATCATTTTTAGAAAAGTTGACGTAAATACTGTGCAAGGTCCTATTAAAGAGTTTAATAATAAAGGAAATATTGAATTATATAAAACCTAAAAAAATGGCATCATCAATTGAAGATATGAATATAAAAAATTTACAAGATTGCAAATTGAATCCATACTATATTGAGGTCATCCAGAGATAGGAATTGTTTCACATCATCCTTGTCGATAACAAATTCATACGTTACACCACGACCAACAATTCCATCAACCATCTGCATGGTCACGGGTGTAAATTTTTCTTATAGCTGCCGCAGCCGTGACAATCATGGGAATTTTACATCTTCTTCTGGGTCCTAGTAAAGTAGAGAACACAAATTATAAATATAATGCCAAAAAAAAATTAAGTAAGATCATAAGGTGGCTACTACCTCGTGAGGTGTTGCAGGTGTAGAAATGAGATTTTTCGGCCAAAGAATGAAGCAACCCTTAGATTGGCCTAAATGGAGCACTTCTCGATCAAGGACTGGGATATTGGAGCCTTTCTCACCATCTTCAATACTTGTCACCGATACGGGAGACAAGCTATCTGGAATTGGCAAAGAATGGTGCGTAGCAGCTTGCCTGTAGAAATAAGCATGGGCAACGGCACGTATTGGCTCATCCTGGTAGAGAGTACAATCCTCTCTAACTTCTTCTACGGGGGGATCAGGGGAAGGGTCACCCAGTGCTAATGTATCAAGCGGATGATTGCTATCTTTGCTACTGGAAAATATAGGGGAATCGATATTCTTCAGTTCCTCAATCAGCTTCCCCGATTTCAGAAGAGCTGCGAACTCAACTTTCATCTCAGCTCTCAACTGAGCTCTTATCTTAGCTCCAAACTCAGCCATCATCTCATCTCTCATCTCCTCACGCATATTTTTCATCATCTGGTTTTACATCTGGTGTTCAGCGTTAAACTTAGCTAGGAGTGATTGCTACATCTCAGCTACTCTAGATTGAAAATGAGCTTCAGTAGACTGTTGAGATGGTGATCTAAAATATTTTCCTAGACCCGTTCTCCTCGACTCCCCTCAAACTTGGCCTGGGTAATCCGGCCTTCCAATCGCCGTCGCTAAGATGTCCATCCTCCCACTTTGAGTGAAAGTCCCCTGGCTGCTCTACTGTGTAAGATCATCCTGCATCTTATAATACGTCATAAGTGAGGTACTAATAAAACCAAGACAAACAATCACTTGTGATTATCATATGTTAACACTTACAATCTCCCAAATTTCTTGAATAACTCTATAGTAAGCCATAGATGCCAGTACATGGTTCTTGTCTTTCGAACTTGAAAAGTGCATGGCTTCAGCTATAACCATCACCCCACTATTTTGCACTATACTTTTGTTGTCTTGAATCTTTGTGTAGAATTATGTCATAATCGCTCCAGTGACCACCTTAAATGCAGGCCCCCTTGCTAACCATTTGGTCATCTTAGAAGCATCAATATCAAGAGAAACCCTTTCCTTCAACCATCCTATGGATGTCTTATTCTGTTCATTCGCTATCTGCATGTCATTCTTTTTAGGATACATCTTCTTTAACACCTGTTTATGTTCATGGAAATAAGGTTCAATTTCTTCCATATTATTCAAGATATATAGGTGTGCTTGTAATACTTCTTCACGAGGCATACTTTTGACTTTTAAACCTCATGTTCCTTTGCTTGCGCCTTCTTCATGCCGTGATTGTACATTCACCCCAGATAGATAATCATTACAAAAGTCTATAGCCTCTTCCACTACATATCTTTCCACAATGGATGCTTTAGATCGATAAGGATTTTTTGAATAACCTTTTAAAACCTTCATGATAGGCTCAAAAGGGTACATCCATCTTAGGTAAATCGGACCGCACAACCGTATTTCTCTTACTAAATGAGCAACCAGATGGACCATTATATCGAAAAATGCTAGGGGAAAATGCATCTCTAGTTGGGAGAGAATAATGTGACCTTCATTTTCTAGTTCGTCTAACTTTTCAACTTCTATCTCTTTGCTACATATAGAAATGAAAAAACACAAAGTCTAGTTATGGTGGCTCTAATGTCATCCTTCATAATGCCTCTAATAGCCATTAGTAATAACTGCTGCATCAATACATGAGAATCATGGGACTTCAATCCCACGAGCTTCAAATAATCTAATGAAACAATCCTTTTCACATTTGAAGAATACCCTTGTGGCAACTTGATTGTATGCAAACACTCACAAAAACTTTTTTTCTCGGCATATGACAGTGTATGTGATCCGACTAAGCTACAAAATGTAAACTTAGATCATCGGTTAGCCTTGAAAATGGATCAAGAATATTAATTTTGATTTCCAAGGATTGTATAGTGACAACCCCAGGGTCGTTCTCACCGGAAGCGAGTCGCGTACCAATAGTCCTTAGCTTATGATTATGTTTGTGATGTAGATGCAAACGGTTTCTTAATTCAAGATAAGCTATGTACCTAATGCAACTACAAAATTTAAAACTTGTTTTTGGTATTTTCAGGCGGCAAAGAAAAGTAAGGCAGATTTGGATTAAAAAGGGAGTGTTATGATGGGTTCCTCTTGAAAATGAATTGGGCCATCATAGTTCGCAAAAGATTAGGTAGAGTATCGACTTTCGCACTAAGTCTTCGAAATCACAAACCCTAACAATTCGTATGGGTCCGGAGCGTCATAAGATGATCTCCTTCTAAATCCCCACACGACTTGTTAGGTCACGAATAACATGCAATGAATTCCATTCCATGAAATCCTTGAAGCGCTCTTAGTGTGTGTACGGAAATCGCAAAGTGACAAAACCAACTCCATGCATGTCTCTAAAACCAAGCACAACTAGGATGATAGAAGAGAACAACAAGACTTCATTGAATAAGCAAAATGAACTCCATTTTACTTTGTCAATCACAAAACAACTCAATACACAATAATCCAAGTTTGGCTCAACCGAGACCAAGTATTTACATACAAATCACAATGTCCAACTCGGATTCTAAGTAATCTATAATGTAAATACAGATTGAAAGTGATTACTCCCCTTTCGGCACTTCGAACTCCGGCTCCCTCCATCTTCAAGAGGATGGAGATGTTCAGCTCCTCATAGATGATGGCAGGCTCTGAGTGGATGAGTGAAGCATGATGAATGGATGGATGGTGAAGGAAATGGGTGAAGGTAGGGTTTGGAGAGTGTGTAGATGAGAGAAAAGATGAGAGTGTGTGTGTTTCTGCCTTCCTTCCTCAGCCTCCTCTCTTCTCTTCGAAAATGACCTAATTTAGCATTAGAAACCGTCATGGGTCGGATCTCTAAAGCTGGGTCGGGTAAATTTCCATCTGGAGTAAAAATCTGGTGCTGATACGTGATATTCGCCGCGACTAACTTGTGGTTCACCGCGGCGAACCTCTCCCGAGAGTTCTTTGTCTGCTTGATTGAACTTTGGCCGGGGCAAACTGTGATTACGCCGCGACGAAATTATCCAGAGCTGCTTCCCTTGCCTTTTGCACGGAATTCCTGAAATGAAATAACAAAACTTTGGCAGTATCATTTGCTCATGATGGAATATAGGCACAATAGCATCATTTTTCATGGCATATGAACCCAAAATTACATTAATCTAAATCAACAACTCATAATCTCAACTTAAGCACAAAAAGGTCATGTATGGGCTAAAATTGACTCTAAGACTCTGGAAATTCAAGAAGAAAACTAATACAATTAAAGCTCAATCAATATATATTCACCTTGAAGAAATAAGCATTATATACAAATCAAGAAGGCGTTTGGCCAACAAATATCGTATCAAATCAATGTCACTAGCCATGTAAGCATCGTCATTATAAAAAACCTACAAATTTAAAACAACTATTAGAACAATCCAAATTCATCAAACTAAATAATTAACTCATCAATATTTGATAGATTGCATATTACCTCTTCCAAATCTCTAATCAATCCGCTCTGAATGATACTATACATGTAACTGATGACATAATACCCACACTCAGTATTGCCTGATTGTCGAGGGCACTAAAGATAAAAAACGTATTGTCAAAAAGTATAAAGGGATAAAACGACTTTCAATGAAAGAACTTAAAGTCAAAGTACTTACTTTTGAATAAAACCACTGTGTGTTTTTATTTATACCTTCACGTTTACTGTAATATCCATGATTTTCTTCTGCTAACTAATATAAATGCTAATCTGTTGATAATGAAACGAAACAGAATTCAAGAATAGATAGTTCATAAATGGAATAAAGTTATAGGCCGAAAGTAGCAGAATCAGAATTGGCCCGGTGGATGGAAGTTGGTAGGAATATGAAAGTTAAGCGTGCTCACCCAGGAGCTATTCAAGGATGGGTGACCTCCTGGGAAGTTGCCTAGGAATCAGAAACCAAAAGGTCAAGGGCAAAATGGGAAATTATGAAAAGTTAGACCGTCAAAGGGCATTTTAGTCATTAAGAGAAAGTGTAAGGGCATTTTGGTCATTTGTCCAAGTCAAAGTCAAAAAGTCAAGCAATTGACCAAAAAGCAGAAAAAGTCACAAATGCCCAAGAAATAGAGCAAAACTCACTGACTACCAGAAATTCAACCGATTGTTGAAATTGGTCTGGATAAGGAATTATGAAAATTTAAAGATTTAAGGTTGAAAATATTTATTTAAGGTATCAGGATTTTCCTAAGACCATAAAGCAGAGTCTATAGAAATTCAGTGGAATTTATAGTATTTTACAAAATTATTGTCCAAAATAAGATTAAGGCGATTTTCCTGAAAATGAGGAAAAATGCCCGAAAATCCCCAAAAATATAATTTATTACAAAAATTAATTTGGAAAAATTTAGAAGGTATTTTGGGGAAATATGAAGGGCTAGAATATCAATGAAAAATGTAGAAAATTATAAGGCCCTAAAAATGATTTATTTTAAAATTGCTCGTTTTCAGGAATTTTCGGCAGGATAAAATAATCCTGTAAATTTTGGATGGATCAAGGGGCAATTTGAGGATGATGGTTTGAATATATTTAAGAAGGAATTATGGAGATTAAATGAGGAAGAAAATATTTTCAGAAAAGCAGAAAAAGATTTACCGGAATAGAGTTATGCTTACCGACGAAAAGTGCAATCGGTAGAAGTAACTGAAGGGGAACTGGTTTGGTTACTCAAACCAGATTTCTAACCCCCTTGTTACAGCAATTATGGCACCATTTTAGTGTCCAATAAGAGGAGGGAAAGTGGCACACATGTGGGAGCAATCTTCACCCTTGATTTTCAAGATTCCATCTCATCCTTCCATTCCATTTAATGGTTTTAATGAATCAAGTTTTCCCTCCATTTCTCCAGCATTCCAACCGACTTTTGCAGCTGGAAAAAGAGAGAAGAGAGATGCCATATCTAAGAGCAAGAAGGAGGAAGAAGAGCTTGGGAAATCACAAGGTAAGATGGATTACACCTTATGCTATATATCAAAATCTTCCTCTCAACTTCTTCTACAACTTCCATGGATTGGAATTTTGATTTGAGCTCTCTTTCTCAAGTTTGAACACTTAGGGTTCTTGAGAGAAAAGTGAGAAAGA
>JANTPZ010154634.1:0-16498 GCA_025593235.1 Vachellia pachyceras
TCTTGTCTATACACCTTCATTCACTTTACCAATCACTTGATCGATAGGGTGACTGCTGATGTACCTCCAAGCTTTTGGTTGAGGGGATTGAGGATGTTCATCTGATTGATCCTTTTCTAAATCATGCCTTGGTTGATCATCAGTTGAACTATCCTTATTTACATTTTCAAAACCTTTCGAAATAATTTCTTCATCAAAATCAGGTTTTGTTTGAGGTTCAGTTTCAACAAATACTACATGCACAGACTCTTCAACTACACAAGTACGTTTGTTGAAAACTCTAAATGCTTTACTTCTATTAGAATAACCTAGAAATAAACCTTCATCAGATTTAGGATCGAATTTACCGAGGTTATCCTTGCCATTGTTGTGAATAAAGCAATTGCTCCCAAATACGTGTAGATGAGACAGGTTAGGCTTTCTTCCTTTAAACAGCTCATATGGAGTCTTTCCTAGTGATGTCCGAATGTATGCTCTGTTGGATATGTAGCATGCTGTGCTAAGAGCATCTGCCCAAAATACTTGAGACACCTTCTTCTCCATCATCATGGCTCGTGCCATATCTTCAAGTACTCGATTCTTTCTTTCCACTACTCCATTCTGTCCTAGGTGCTGAGAAGTTATGGTTGATCCCTTTATTCTAGCAGTATGCTGCAAAGTCTCCATTCTCAAACTCTCCTCCATGATCTGTTCTAATAGAGACAATAGACATACCCTTCTCATTTTGGACCTTTTTGGCAAATATAGTGAATAATTCAAATGTTTCACTTTTTGAAGCAAGAAATATGGTCCAAGTAAATCTTGAAAAATCATCAACAATAACTAGAGTATAAATCCATGTGAAGTAGTTCAACAATAACTAGAATATGGTCAAGATTTCCTCCTAAACTTTTAACTCTAGCTGGACCCATTAAATCCATGTGAAGTAGTTCAAGTGGCCTCATTGTTGAAATCTCTTTCTTTGATTTAAAAGATGTTTTAGTTTGTTTTCCCATTTAATATGCGTCACAAACTAAATCATTTTTGAAGCTTAATTTTGAAATCCCTTAAACTAATTCATTTTTGATTAATCGGTCAAGCTGATTCATGTTAACATGTGCTAAACGTTTATGCCATAAACGACTCTCATCAACTTGACTAATTAAACAAGAGTTAGAAAAAGCATTTTCTAAATCAATGGTATAGCAGTTACCGTCCCTTGGAGCCCGGAGTTGGATGTTCAACTTTTCTTTATTTATGGGCAGATCCTTCTTGTTGATGATGACACATTCCTGTGAGTCGAAGATCACCCAGTTGTCCTTATCAGCACTTTGACTCATGCTTAAGAGATTGTGACACAATCCTTCAACGTGATAGACATCCTTCACAGATGCTCCATTTGCATTGTTAACTTCGCCAACTCCAACAATCCTGCCGGATTGGTTGCCTCCAAAGCTTACTTTTCCTCCTTCTTTTGCTTTAAGGCTGACAAACTTATTTTTGTCACCTGTCATGTGTCTTGAGCATCCACTATCAATATACCACTTACTTGATTTAGATGCTCTGAGACATACCTGCAAAAGAATCATTTAATTGATTTAGGTACCCAAGTCTTGTTGGGTCCTTTTAGGTTAGTACTTGATGCCTTTGGAACATAAGTTCCCTTTGGCACCCATTTATAGGTTCCTAGAACTCCCTTTCTCTTAAAATAACATGATGATGTTCTATGACCTTTTCTGTTACAATAACTGCAATATGAAAAAGGCTCAGAAACATGAATGGACTTTTGGAAATACTTCAGATAGCTTCTGTTACCATTTTTCTTCTTCCCTTTATGAAAATCATTCACGGGGTTATAGCCTATACCACTTCTATCATTTACAACCTTCTGGCTTTTTAAAATGACTTGTAACATATCACTGCCATTCGTAAATCTTTCAAGAGTTTTAGTTAGTTTTTCATTTTCTGATTTCAACAAATCACAATTCAAACATTTATGAACAGTGACAACAACAGGTTCAGCAATAGAATTTTCAACTGGTTTTTCAAGCTCTTTTACTTTCTTTCTGAGAAAGGATAATTCTTTAGCAAACTTTAATAATTCAGTATGCATTTCATCATAATCAGCACGCAATTCTTCATAGCTTAGTTCAGAGTCATTTACCTCTTCTGTGTCCGAGTCTTCTTGAGCTATGAGGCAAAGGTTAGCTTCTTCTTCTGCTTCGCTTTCTTCATCTGAGGAGCTGTCACCCCATATCCCCGAGACATAAGCCTTCTTTTTCTTAAAGGATTTGAATTTCTTTATCTCTTTCTCCTTTCTTTGTTCTGGTTGACAATCTGAGGACAGTCAGCTTTAACATGTCCAGGCTCGTTGCATTCATAACAAATGATCTTGCTTGATCCTCCTTTGTGAAGCCTTCTGGACTGTTGATCCTTTCGATACATTCTCCTGAACTTACGAACTACCATCGCAAGTTCTTCATCTTCTACTTTATCTTCATCGTCTTCCTCTGTTTCTAGTTCCTTGTCCTTTTCTTTTATCGTCTTAAGTGCCAGCCCCTTTTTCTTCTTTTCTTCAATGTTGGCTAGCTCCTTTTTGAATTTCTGTTTACTCTCATATTCAGCAAGGCTACCAAACAATGCTGCCACTGAAGTCATTGACTCTCCTCGAGATTCTTCAATGGCTATCACCTTCGCTTCCTATTTACGTAACAGTACGTTGAGAATTTTTCTGACTTGAGAGTGTTGATCGTACATCTTTCCTAAGGCTGCCAGCTTGTTTATTAAATAAGTATGACGCATTTGAAATTCTACTATCGTTTCTTCATCTTTCATTCTGAGAAGGTCATACTCAGTAGTGAGCATGTTCACTCTGCTTTCCTTTACTGCTTCAGTTCCTTCGTACGTAATCTCCAGTGCTTCCCATATGTGTTTAGCAGAAGGCAGAGTACAGACCTTGAAGAAGTCATCTTCATTTAAAGCTTCTTGTAGCATTAAAACAACCTTTATATTCAAGAGCATCTTCTTCTTGTCTTCGTCATCGAACTCTGCTTTCATCTTTAGAACCAGCTGATCTTTGTCCTTCTTCATTGGCACGATGTTTCATGTTTCAAAAATGTCCCACAAATCAAAGTCAGTAGCCATAATAAAGTTCTAAAATTTTATCTTCCAAAATGAGAACTTATGGCTGTTGAATGCCGGTGGCCTGGTGATGGATGCTCCGTCGACCATTACGTGTTCGCCGAATCCTGCCATGATCGCTCTTGAGACAGTTACATCCTTTACACAAGAGACCTACTCTGATACCAAATGTTAGTGTAGGATATGACCGAGAGGGGGGTGAATTGGTCAATTTTAAGAAATTAAAAAACTTAATCATAGAAATTAAACGAGATCACCGGTGAGAGTAGAGAGAAAGAGAACACAACAGCTTTATCCTGGTTTGGTCCTCCTGACCTACGACCAGTCCTCAGGACTCTCCTGAGATTTCCAATCCACTAATCAACAACAAACAAGGCTCTCTTGGCCCTTACAAGGAGATTCTCACTCCCCCTCACAACACGCAACAAAACAGAGTCTTACGCACTCTGTTTTCTGACTCTTTTTCAACCCAACAAATCCAAGGTCCCAACCTTGAATATCCCACAAGAATACAATGAAGTTTGACAGGATAAACTCTCCGAAAGAGTGGATAGTCAAATAATGAAGCTCACAATAAATTATAAGATGACAGAGAGACAGTAATGGCATTCGCAAGTTTTGTTTGTTCTGCATTGTTCTTTCTGTCTTCACTGCTTCTTCATTTATATCTGAGTAAGCATTCATTAGCCGTTACTCAGTAACTTAGTATCCCTTGGAAGAAGCTTCTATCTGTTACACATAGTCGCCGAGTTTCTGGTTTGTCATTAATGGCTTCATTTAATGCGTTCAACGGCAGAGTCACAGGTCATAAATGCTGGGCTTTATTTCTCAGACTTCCTGGGCAGATTTAATGAAAGAACTAAAGCACATTTATGAAGTTAGGTAACATTCAAATTGTTCCAGTACGAAAGAGGAATGATCTGATGACAGTAGGAATGGCCGTGTCAAAAACCTGTCAGAGAGAGAAGAGAGAACTCGAGTTTTCATTGTCCCATGACTCGAGTTCTAGTACTTCAAATTGATATTCCTGTAATGAAACTCTCAGATATAACTCGAGTCTTTATTTGAAAGTTCTGAGGTTCTGTTGAAAAACTTTTATACAAGACTTCGGGTTTTGACTTCAGGTTTTAGAGTGTAGTTGTAACTTCAGGTTATGAAAGTGAAGACTCGACTTCTAAAACTGTTTAGATGAAAAAGACTTCAAGACTCGAGTTTGGAAAATCAGGAACTCTAGTTGGTGAAAACTTCCAGTGAGAACTCGAGTTTGAGAAACAAGTTTTTGAACTGAGAGAATTTCGCACGACATAGAACTCGGGTTTGCAAAAATGAAGGACTCGAGTTTTGTGAAAACTTCCAAACAGAACTTCCAGTTTTGAAATCAAGTTTTGAGTGACAGTTATGGAACTTGAGTTCTGAAAAACCTGGAACTCGAGTTCTATAATGTGATGGCAAAACTCGAAGCTGAAACTTCAAGTTTTGACTTGAAGTTCTGGGACACAGTTGTGGAACTCGAGTTTTGAAAATCCTGAAACTCGAGTTCTATAACGAGATGAGAAAACTCGAATTTAAAACTTCAAGTTTTGACTTCCAGTTTTGTTTGCACGTTATGGAACTTCAAGTTTTGAAAAATTAGGATTCGAGTTCTTGAACTAAATCACAACACTTATTTTCAAAACTTCCAGTTTCAAAATCTAGTTTTGAGAGTCAGTTATAGTAGTTGAGTTTGCAAAACCTGTGACTCGAGTTTCAAAACTCTTCTGACATTTTCAACACTATTTCAAAAACATTATTCCAGATTCCAAATCCTGCCATAATTTGAGGTTTTTGTTATCATCAAAACAAGGTATCAACAGATATGTGATAGTTAAGGACTCCTAATTACATGATCAAACATGATTAAGAGAGGTTTAGAAGTGAGGGTTTTAAATGGTGAAGTTTGAAAATGAAAAGTTTGACTAATTGTCAAAGTGAAGTTGGTCAAACCCCTAACTTTGACCTGTCAGGAAACAGAGCAAATGAACTCCAAATGAGTTGAAATTTTCCAAAAAAATAGTTCACATTGCAAGCTTTACAACAAGCTAAATAACACTGAATTTGAAGTTTTTTTATAGAAAGTTATGGGGTTCCAAAGTTTGAAGAAAATCACTGAAAAACCTGGAAAAATGAAAAATTGCCAAATGAACAGTACATTTTTACGCATTAAAATGTAACAATTGGGCAAGCTAATGAATCAATGAGTATTTTTAATTTATAGAGGAACTTATAAGCTTCAAATAGAAATTGGAAGCACTCAATTTAGATTTTTTTAGAATTAGTTGTGAATTTTCAAAATTTATCTGAAAAACTGTGAATAGTAACTTTCAAAAGTTGAAAGTTTTAAATTTGAACCTTTTGGACTTTTTGATCAAATTGAGGCTTCCCTTTGGTTCGAAATCAACATAAAATGAAGCTAAAGGCAAGGTTAAGGTGTGTCACAGGATGGTGTCAAAGGAAATGAGCGTTCCTTAACTAAAGGTCGCTTCTGAGTAAGCTCTAAAATCTCCTCAAAAGTCTGGGATGGTTCAGGCACAGGGCTAGGGGGTCTACTATGGTCGGTCTCTTAGTCCAAGGCATGGCTACTAGCTAGACTCACAAAATTAAAAAGAAAAAAAACAACAAAACAAAAAGGTTAACACAGGCGAAAACAACTGTAGCTGTCGTTGGCCGCGACAAAAACTATAAACTTTGGTCATGGCGAATCCTCTTTTTCGTCGCGGTGAAAATCACAGAACAAGTGACAACATGGACAATCGATAAACGAAAATTGAAATCAAAACGAAACGAAATAAAGGAAAAAGGATGAAATGCTTAATCTAATCGAAAGGAATGAAGTAGCGAGGAGAAATGCGAGAGTCGTGGTGGCAAACGGAGAAGGAACAGCAATGGTAGAGAAAGTGATGACAGCGATGGCAAAAACGACGGATGAAATGAAAAAGGAAAAGAAAATGAACTTAAAAGAAAACTTGCGAGAGACAAAAAGACATGATTTTCACCGCGGTGAAAATACGAAAAGTCTCGGCGTTGGCCGTGGCAAAATACAAATTTCGTCGTAGCGAAGACTTCCCGAGAGTTCACACATGACACTCAACAATTTTAGACGCGGCGAAAATTGAAGTTCGTCACGGCGAAACATCACATAGGAGTACATACATAGAGATGGAAACACAACATTTAAGACAATAGCTACCACTACTGGCATTGTTCCTACACAACAGTTTATTGAATTCAAAACAATCCTATACTATATATATATATAAAACTAAGCTACCACTACTGGCATTGTTCCTCCCCCACACTTGAATCATTCATATTCATGACATGATCATTGAAAGCTCGAAACAAATGACTAAGGGAGGGAAAGGAACAACCTGAAAATCATGGCGGCTTATGGGTTTCATCAGCATCCCCATGCTCTTCTTTTGATTTTCCATGCATCGAATACACAGGTACCACCGGTTCAGCTGACACACTTTTTTATGGCTCTGCAAAATCAATTGAAATACCTCTCCCGGAGGTGTCATAACTGTTTATATAGGGAAATGTATTCATACACTCATCAGTTGGTTTCACAAAATGTGTGTATGGCAATGAAAGTGTGCTGTCAATCGATGCAACATGCGTGCATTTTTCAATGGTTTCACAGGAGCAAAATGGGGGATCAGGCGGTTTAAAAGGAATTTTCAAATCTTTATCATCATATGGTGCACATGAATAAAGATGTGAACATGCTAGTTTATTTTCTATTTCAATTTCAGTACATGCATCATCTACCACAGCATCAAGGGCATTAACACTCAACAATGAATAATCCTCATGCGGATGTTTCATAGCCTCATATATGTTAAAATTGATCCTACTTTCCCCTACTTCCATTGATATGCTTCCTTCTTTCATGCTAATAATAGTATTAGCAGTCCTCAAAAAGGGTCTACCTAGAATCAAGGTGGACCTCGCTAATGGATTCTCTAGATATGTCTAGCACATAAAAGTCAACAGGGAAAACTAAGTCTTTCACCTTTACAAGAATTTCCTCAACATGAATCCTTCTGAATGAGTGAGGTAAGAAAATTGAATTGGTTGGTGGTGGAAGCCTTCTCTTCCTTGAGTAGCACCAACATGTTTTGAAGTAGTTGATTCATATCCTCCTTTGGTGGCACATTCAAGGCTTGTTGCGTATTTTGAATGTTGGAGTTAGAAGGTCCAGCTCCTACACTCCTTTGAAATCTCTAGGCATTAGCTTCTTCACCTCTCCAACTGAACTTTGGGTTGGATTTCCATCCCTCATTATATGTGTTAGAATAGGGATCCCATTTCTAGTTTGGTCTCCCTTGATACATTACAGAAACTTCTTTGAATCGGCTTGGACACACGCACACTTGAAATATGCATAACTGACCCACAAGTTTTTGATGAAGTTCTTGATGCTGGGAAATACTTTTCCAAAAATGCTCTCCTCATATTACCCCAGCTCTGATAGGCATTAGCCACATGCCTTGGTAGACTCATGAACCATTCTCTTGCCTTCCCTTCCAATGATAGGTGGAACACCTTCCATAGTACTTGGTCAAGCGAGGCTTCAACTGGTTTCATGCTCTGGCAAATAATCGACAATGACTGCAAATGGATGTATGGATCATCTCCTGGCAAGTCATGAAATTTAGGAAGAGAATTAATTAATAAACCTTTAATCTCAAAATTCACATCATAATTTGGGCAAGCAGCAGTAAATGGATCATAACTCACATCAGAGGTTGTGGCTTCTCTAATGGTTCTTCTTCTATTTTTGTTCCCATTATTATCCCCTATTCTTTCTTCTTCTCCATTTCTTCCATTACCATTCCCCTGTCCATTTTCATTTATGTTCCTATTTTTGGGGTTTGGTTGATTCTCAGCCATTATGATTTCAGTTATGGAATGTCCTACACTATCTAATTTCTCTACACTAGACTCACCTAATTCTAAGTCTAACTCCCTCACTGCTTTGGTTTTCCCTTTTCTTTTCTGAACCTTATGCCTTTCTCTCAAGGTTCTCTCAATTTAAAAGGTTAAAGTTGATTCTTTCTGAGCATATAAAGGAAAAGTTCAAAGCAGGATTAAACTAAAACAACTCAAAAATGAATGAAAAAGGTGTGTGTGAGTGTAAGAATGTGTATGTATGATTTTAATGTATGTATGTATTGAAAATGAAATGAATGAAGTGTCAAAAGCGAAGTTTGGCCGCGGCTAAAATTGATTTATGTCACGGCGAACAGTACCCGAGAGGGTAAACAAGTGAGAATTCAGCTTGTTGGCCATGGCGAAAATGAATTTTGGTCACGACGCACCACTCCCGAGAGGAATCTCTCATGAAAATTTCAAGTTTAGCCGTGGCGAAATTCAATTTTGGTGGCGACGCACAACACCCGAGAAGAATTTCTCTGTAAAAGTTCACGTACATCACGGCGAAAAATGAAATTGGTCTAAACTTGGTGAAAATGCGAATATTATGCAGCATGCAGCAGAAACAAGTGTATTCTACTATGCAATGCTAAGATATAAACAAAATAATCCTATACTATAAACAAAGATGTAAAACTAACAAACAAAAACACAATCTAACAACTAATGGCACTTAGCTTCCCCGGCAACGGTGCCAAATTCTTGATCCGACTAAGCCACAAATTGCAAACTTAGGTCGTTGGTTAGCCTTGAAAATGGATCAGGAATATTAATTGTGATTTCCAAGGATTGTATGTGACAACCCCAGGGTTGTTCTCTCCGGAAGCTACTATTACGTACCAATAGTCACTAGCTTGTGATTATGCTTGTAATGCAAATGCAATCAGTTTTTAAATCAAGTTATGCTATGCACCTAAACTAATTACAGAATAAAATTTGTTTTTGGTATTTTCTGGTGGAAAAGAAGGTAAAGACAGATTGGAATGTGAAAAGGGTATGTGATGGGTGTTTCCTCTTGAAAACAAATTGCGCCATCATAGTTCGCAAAGGATTAGGGAAAGCATCGACTTTCACACTAAGTTTCGTAATAAAAACCCCAACAACGAATTGGGTCAGAAATCTCGTGAAATGAACTCCATTCCATGAAATCCTTAAGCACACTTAGTGTGTGTATGCAAATCGCAAAGTGACAAAATCAACTCCATACATTGTTGACTATAAAACCAAGCACAACTAGGATGATAGAAGAGAACTCCATTCTACTTTGTCAAAATGAACTCCATTCTACTTTGCCATTTGAATAAGCAAAATGAACTCCATTCTACTTTGTCAATCATAAAACAACTCAATACACATTAATCCAAGTTTGGCTCAACCGAGACCAAGCATTTACACACAAATTACAAAGTCCAACTCAGAATCTAAGTAATCTATAATGTAAATATAGATTGAAAGCAAAAATATTCCCCTTTCGACACTTCGAACTCCGGCTCACTTCATCTTCAAGATGATGGAGGTGCTCAGCTCCTCATGGGTGTTGTAATCGAGCTCTGTATGGATGATTGAGGCATGATGAATGGATGGATGGTGAGGAAATAAGGTGTAGTGTGTGTAGAAGTGAAGAAAATATAGAGTGTTTCTCCCTTTTCTCTCGTCTCTGCCTCCCTTTTCTGTATCTTTTCTAGGCTCCTTCGAAAATACCCTAAAATGGCATGTTAAAACCATTCTGGGTCGGATCTCTAAAGCTGGGTTGGGTTATTTTCCATCTGGAGTAAAAATCGGGCGAACCTCTCCCGAGAGTTCATGTCTGCTGAATGAATTTTGGCCGTGGTGAAATTCTCCAGAGCTGCTTCCTCTTACCTTTTGTACAGAGTTCCTGAGATGAAAGAGCAAATATTGGCAGTATCTTTTGCTCATGATGGAATTTAAGCACAATAACATCATTATTCATGGCATATGTACCCAAAATCACACTAATCCAAATCAACAACTCCTAATCTCAAATTAAGCACAAAAAGGGTCATGTATGGGCTAAAATTGACTTTAAGACTCTGGAAATTCAAGTAGAAAACTAATTCAAATAGAGCTCAATCAACGGGCTACCTGATTTCTCTTCGGTAGATTTTAAGATTCCTTGACCAATTAATCCATGGTCATTTAAACTTTACAATTTATTCTCGTAAGAATCTTTCATCATATAAAGATTTAAGCCTATATACTAGCAGATAATTCATAACAAAGTATCCTCAAACTCCGCTACTAGTACTATGCCTTTATTACTTATTAAACTTGGGCTGACTTAAGTTGGGAAGTCTATTGTGGTTATTGAAACTGCTGCTACTGTGGCTACTGTGTCTATCACAGTCTATCTGGCTTACTTTTAATAATCATAAAGCTCTTCAGCAGCTCTAGTACTTCTGGTATTGTTTACCTTCTAATTTCTTTAGAAAATTAACCACAACTTATTTAACGTCTGCCCAAGTCATTGTCCTACTTAGCTGTCATAAATTTTAGCCCAAAATATCATTTCTATACCATAACTATGCTTTAATTATTCATACCATCTACTTTTATTTACCTCTGGCATTAGAATCACTAGACAGGATTTCATTACTATACCTATCCTGTCTCTTTGTTCTGTAACTCTTAAACTTCTGGATGATTCTAATGTATGGAACTTCATTCTGATAACATGTACTTTGTCCAGCACACGATCACGTCCTAGTTTACCCACCTTGAGATGTCTAATAACCTCGAATGTTACTGGACTATCAGAGATTCTTTCCTTAATCATCTCTTCTATCTCATTTCTAGAGGGATGGTTCAGTCTCATCTAGTATTCTCTACCTCAAAGCAGGCTTCGAAAGGATACAATATCTATTTTTGAGCTTTCTATTCCCTTAGAAGTTTTATTGAGTTATCTGGCTTCCCCTGACTCATCTGAGTCTCTATACTTTATGCAAATTGATCCTCTTTCTGAACTTATTTGGTCTCCTCCTCTGTGTTAAAGAGGATCTGAGTAGTTTTGTATCTATGAGGCTCTATCTGTAACTGATTCAATACACCCTAATCTCGGAGGTTCTCTATCAATTTCTGTTCTTTCATCATCATTGAAGCCACCTGCACTGTGTCCCTGCTTAGTGCATCGGCAACTACATTTGCTTTACCTGGATAATAATTTATCATGTAGTAATAGTCTTTAAGAAACTCCATCCAGCGTCTCTGTCTCAAGTTCAGCTCTTTCTAATCTTGTAATTACTTGAGACTCTTAGAATCATAATACAGCTCGATGGTTTCTCTATATAACTAGTACCTCCATATCTTTAAAGCATAAACTATCGCTGCTAGCTCTAGATTATGCGTATAGATGTTCTTGTTATTTCCCGGAAAAAGATTGGCTCTTGCTAGTGAGCTTAGTTAGAAGCAAGGCAATCAAAGAAGAGTTTTGTATAAAACATCTGTAATAATTTCCTAGGCCCAGAAAGCTCTTGACTTCGGTTACTGTCCTAGGCAGATCGTATCTCAGTACTGCCTCTACTTTGGTGTAGTCTACTGCGACCCCTTCCTGAGAGATCACGTTCTCTAGGAATTTCACTTCTCTTACTGTCCTAGGCCGATTCCATCTCAGTACTGCCTTTACTCAGCGTAGTCTGCAGCGACTCCTTCCTGAGAGATCACCTATAATAGGAATTTCACCTTTAATAACTAGAACTTACTGAGCTTAGCGTATAAATGTTTTTTTCTTTCAAAACATTTAATACAATTCTCAGATGCCTTTCATATTCCTCTAAAGAGCTGGATTACACTATAACATTATTTATAAGACTACAACAAACTGGTCCAAATATTGCCAACATACATAATTCATGTAGTCCACGAAAACTGCAGGGGCATTCGTCAAACTGAACGGCATCACTAAAAATTCATAGTGTCCGTATCTAGTACGGAAAGCCATCTTGCAATTGTCCTAAACTCTAACTCGGAGCTGGATATAGCCTGATATGAGATCTATCTTGGAGAATACTTCAATACCACTAAACTGGTCAACAAATCATCAATACGAGGAAGTGGATACTTATTCTTTACTGTCACTTTATTTAGTTCACGGTAGTCTATGCATAACCAAAGACTTCCATCTTTCTTTTTCACAAAAATAATTGGGGCTTCCCATGATGAAACATTGGGTCTAGCAAACCCCTTCTCTAATAGATCCTCTATCTGCTCCTTTAATTCCTTCATCTCACTTGGAGCCATTATGTATGTAGTCTCTGACATCGGGTTTGTTCCCGGTATTAGATCAATTACGAACTCCATTGCTCTCCCTAGAGGAAGTCCGCTGATCTTCTCTGGAAACTATTCTAGGAACTCCCTGACTACCGGAATATCACTAAGGGACTCTTTAACTTCAATCTCAACTAAGGAGGAAGTTCCTACTACGCCTTCCGCAGCTAATCAAGCTCAAAGGCCTCTCTAGCCCTTTCTATTTGGCTAAATAAAATTTTTGTCCTTGAGGACAAGTATAGTTCTGTAATTTATGGCGTCTAGCTTTCCCATAAACTATCTCCTCTGGACAATTTATGTAGTTTAAATTTTGATCTTTTGGTTGCCATTACATCTCGCTTGAACCTCAAGATAATACTATCATAGTAGATCCTGATCCAAATGAAGTGTATCCGAGGTTCTCTTTCATTTCTAGATCCTCTTCATCTACTGGGAGATCTTCCTTTGGTACCGGCATCTCTACCGGGTTTACGGGTTCTGGATAATCTGATCCAGCTCATATGCTTCTCTAGCCCATCTGGATATATGCTAACTGAGACCCTCGTCCATGTAGAATGGTGTACTCTCAGAGTCCTCGGGTGTTAGCATCCAGTATGCGCTGTAGAGAAACAATCCTATCAAACACTAGACCTTCATATCCGTTATCCCCTGCATATTCTGGTAGTTCTTGTGCTAGCTTCTTCTCGTTTTTGAATACCTCATTTAAATTCTAAAATGATTTTATCACATTGGAACCAATCTTTGAAGGTTCCTTCTCATTATGTTCTTTTACTGGTATACTTGGCTTTTCATGTTTAGCTAGTCACACTTTTTCATAAACTCATGAGTATGGAACATAACTAACTAGCATATCATCATAAGAGGTAACCAACGTATACCATGACACTTAACATATACATAACCAATCATAACATGTTAACCAAGCAAGCATAACATAGAAATGACAAGTTCATACTTATTCCAATCAATTCCAAACCTTTGCTCTGATACCAAACAATGTAACACCTTATCTAACCCTTAGCTTCATTTTATGTCAATATGGAACCACATTTAGGTCTTGAATGACTTAGAGTAACCCAAGAATGGAAAATAAAAATTTCAAGTTTTAAGGTTACTATTCACGTCACTATTCACAGAATTTTGGCCCAACTTTGAAAATTCATAACTAATTGTAGAAAAATGGAAATTGAGTGGTTCCAATTTCTATTTGAAGCTTACAAGAACCTCTACAAGGGAAAATGCTCATTGGTTCATTAAATTGCCCATTTGAATCATTTTATTATACAAAGTTGCACTGTTCATTTGGTAATTTTACATTTTCCCAGGTATTTCTGTGATTTTTCGCCAACTTTGGTACATCATAAATTTTCGTACAAAACTCCAATTCCAGTGTTCTTTTGCTTTTTTTAAATCTTGCAACATGAACTATGTTTCTGGAAAATTTCAACTCATTTGGAATTTGTTTACTACATTTCACATCAGCCCAAAGTTGAGGTTTTGACCAACCTTACTAATCCTTCAATACATTTTTACCACTTTCCATTTCCTTCCTTTTGGGAATACTTGTTTACTTTATTCCTTTGCTCATATTTAAACATGCCTTATTCTATATTTAAAGCATGTTATCATTCTTCTTAGGTTACCACATAAGTAGAGGTTTAGTTTACAAAACATCATATAGACTTGAAGCTAAAACATTATTAAAATACATAACCAAAACATTGTCAAAGGACAGCATAAACTTACTTCATGCATCATTTAGCTTGTCCTTACCCTTTGAGGAGCTTCCACCTAAAATGGGTTAGTGGGGGAGGGTGAGATTTTTGGAAATCCCAAAAGCAAAACTTTCCAACACACTTCATAAAATTGCATGACAACTTTCAATATAAGGTGAATTCATAAAAGTGCAACATGTAACAATTGAATGCATATGACCATAGCACAAAAAAGCACATATTCACACTTTCAATCATCATAAATTTTCAATACTTGTCATGCATAAATTCATACACATTTTCAAAGCAACTTAATGAACGTTAGAAGGTTTTGCTACATTGGATTTTTAACTTGTATGTTCTTGACTTTGATGCTCTCTTGATTAATCTTCCAAATGTGCTTTTGGGTATTTCAACATCCTAAACATGATTCAAGAGCTTATCCATCATTTTCATGTCATCAACCATACATAAAACTCACAAAAACGTCTCATATGCCCCTTGCTCTTATAAAGTCACCCTAGAGTTTCATAACTTGTCCTTATAGTTTCTAATGCTTCTCAAAACTTGGGCTCACTTTTACCCTACACAAAATCTCATTTCAAAGCCATTGGAAGCACCAAAATCATCAAAACATTACTCCTTCATCCATTTCCAGATCAGACCGAAACATACACATATATGCCATAACATGATTTTTCAAACTTTCAACACATTCTAGCACTTATTCTTGCTCCCAAACTTATTTTCATGTGTTGTTTGGATTAAATACAACTCTCCCATATCAAGTGAAAATTTTGGCAGCACCTCCCCTTAGGGTTCTTCATCCTAAAATTTACAAAACAAACAAACAACCATCAAACAATCACAAGCTATACACCAAACCACTCCTTACATCACAAGGAGTGTTTTGCACATGATTATTATCTCTAAATCCCTCTCTTTCTCCCTCTTGACCTCAATAACACAAACTTATAATCTTGAAAAGGAGAAGTCTAACCAAGAATTCAAGCCCATAGAAAGGAAGAGGGAGTTGCAAGCTTCAAGAAAAGGTATGTGGTTGGGTGCTTGAGCTTGTTACCTTGTGTTTTGTGGAGCTTTTTCTTCCTTGGTGGTTGCAGAAAAATGGCATCCTCTTGTTCCTCTTGGATGTCCAGATTTCATGAAAAATGAAGGGAAGAAGAAAAGAATATGGCTTAATTAAAAAACTCTTCACAATTACATGGATGGTGTGGATTTAATCTTGTTTTCTAAGCTTAATCTAATGGCTCATATTGCAACACCACACCACCATTTGTTTCATTTCTATTGGCTCTCATAAAGGTATCATAATGGGTGCACATGGGTGTTGGGAACCTTGGTTACACTAACCAAACTGGTTACCATTCGGTTACTTCTACCGATTACAACTTTCACTGGTAAAAGTAACTTAATGCCAATAAATCTTTTTCCACTTTTCTAGAGATATTTTCTTCCTCATTTAATCTCCATATTTTCCTCTTAAATATGGTAAAATTATTATCCCCAAAATACCCCTTGATCTCATTAAAATCTAACAGGGTAATCTTATACTGCCGAAAATCCCTGAAAAACGTATTTCCGACGGGCAAATAACTTTTAGGGCATTAAAATTTTCTAAAATTTTCACTGATACTCTAGCCCTTTTTCTTTTATCAAATGACCCTCTAGATTGTCTAAAATTAATTTTTGAGTAAAATTATATTTTTAGGATTTTCGGGCCTTTTTCCTTAAAATCGAGAAATTCGCCTTAATCGTATATTGGGCAATAATTTTATTAATTACTATAAAATTCACTTTATTTTTCTATGCCCTGAACTCAACTGATTGAGGTCTCCTGATACCTCAAATAATTATTTTCAGCCATTAAATCTTCAAAATTTTATAAATAAAAATCTAGACTGATTTTCAGCAATCTATCGAAACTCTGTTAATCAGTAAGTTCTGCTCTATCTTTTGGGCATCTGTGAATTTTTCTGATATTTTGGTCAACAGTTGACTTTTTTTACTTTGACGTTGACTTTGTCAAATGACCAAAATGCCCTTACACTTTCTCTTAATGACCAAAATGCTCTTACACTGTCTAACTTCTCGTAATTCCCATTTTGCCCTTAACTTTTTCGCCCTTGATCTTTTCATGTAATGGCCTTTGGGTCATTCCCAGGAGGTCACCTGTAACACTCCTTATTTTCCCTTATAAACATCATATTAGATCACTAATGAACCACTTTAGGGCCTTGGATAACTCAAATTGACCAAAGAAGTGAACTTGAAAATTTCAAAAACGTGTTACTGTTCATTTGGTCAATTTCCAGATTTCTGGCCCAAATTTGAAAATTCATAACTAATTCTATAAAAATCAAAATGGAGTGGTTCAAAATTCTATT
>JANTPZ010154638.1:0-32070 GCA_025593235.1 Vachellia pachyceras
ATGGCATGTAATATGTGATGTAAACATATGCATGTATGGTTGGTATGTGTTAGTTAAGGAACCCTAATTGCATGATTAAACATGGTTAGAAAGGATTATAAGTTAGGGTTTCAAATGGTAAAGCTTGGAATTGGAAAATTTGGTTAAATGTTGAAGTTAACCAAACCCCTAGCTTTGGCCTGTCAGGAAACAGAGCAAATGAACTCGAAATGAGATGAAATTTTACAAAAAAAAATAGTTCATATTTCAAGCTTTAAAACAAGCTAAAGAAAACTGAATTTGGAGTTTTGTACAGAAAGTTATTAAGTTCCAAATTTTGAAGAAAATCACTGAAAAACCTGGGAAAAATAAAAAGGACCAAATAAACAGCACTTTTTCACAAATTAAACTGTATCATTTGGGTAATCAAATGACTCAATTAGTATTTTTACCTTATAAATGAACTTACAAGCTCCAAATAGAAATGGAAGCACACAATTTCTATTTTTCTAGAATTAGTTATGAATTTTCAAATTTAGTCCAAAATGTAGTGAATAGTAACTTTCAAAAACTTGAAAGTTTTCAAAGTAACCTATTTGAACTTTCTAATCACTTTGAGGCTTCCTATTGATTACAAATCAATATATAATGAAGCTAAGTGTTAAGTTAAGGTATGTCACATTAAACACTTCAAAAAAATCTGCACATCAAGTTTACTAAAAAGCCCTTCAACCTTGCCATATTTACAAGATACGTTGGTTAAATCTTGGCCATTGATTTTAGGCATCTTCCAAATGGACAAATCTCATTCATGAAGAGAATGATATTTCCATTTGTCTAAGTGACTCACCACTTGTGATGTCATGGCTTATGTTACCCAAGTGCTAAATTAAAATGGTGACAAATGTTCTTGGATCCTGTACAATTTACACTAATAAAGTAACTTTGTTCTGATAAATTCTACCACATTTTTGGGATATTCTACTTCTCTATTGGTCTTCAAATATGTTCCTTACAAGTGGCATATCACATTTATGGCAACTGTACTTTTGAAAACTTTATATTTCCATGAAGTTACTTTATGCTATCTCAACATCGATAAGCAACTTACCTATAGTTAAATGGATTTGAGGCCACCAAAAATTCCCAAAATTAATACTGAGATTCTCACACTTTTTCTTTCCTTAAATTGTTTCTCGGAATGTCTTTAATTCAATTTTTAAAGAAAACCCTAATTCCAAGGCTTCTCCGAGTCTTTTCCTTCCGATCCAAGAAATCATTTTTCTCGTATTCTGAGCAACAATTTTATAAAATACTAAAAATTTAAAGCTATTTTTCGCTACCTTGAGATAAGATGTTTATGGCCTCCTGATACATCAAATAACTATTTTAAGCTAATATTTAATAATAATGCCAAAAACTAAATGACCTTTAAAATTCTCTTAACAGAAATTTAGGTCGATTTAACTGGAACTGGGTCTCACATGTCGGTCTGTGACTTTTTCTCTAAATTTTGGGTCTCTATAAATTGTTCTGATATTTTTAGTTAAACTTTGATCCTGTTGACAAAACCTTTGACTTTGGTCGAATGACCAAAATGCCCTTATACTTTCTGTTATTTACCATAACGCCTTACCTATTTAAACTTCCATTTTTATGTTTATTTAAATGACATTTGGGGGTCCTTCCCATAAGGTCACCAATCATGTTATTTCTTCAGGCCAATCATGCTTAACTGCGAAGTTCTAATGTAATTCAATACATTAGGGCTATGTTGATCGTGATCTGTTTGGTCCATTATCTTCCTCTCTTTCTGTTCTACATATCTCTAGACCTTGACTCAACCCATAACTACTAGTTTGACATTTATTTCAAATTACAGTAAAGCATGGATATCGCATCAAGCATCCCACATCCACAGAGTCATCCATATGCTTCGTATAAGCATTTCTATGAGCTTTAGGACAATTAAATGTAGGCTTGTTAGGAATATGTTAATCGAGGACATAAGCCTTTCTTTCATGCTTAAGAAAAATTCTCAAGTTCCTGAACTAGTCAAGAAAGTTCATCCCATTAAGTTTGTCTTTCTGAAGAACCGATCGCAGTGATAGTGTGATGATATTAAAAGTTAAAATGAATCTACAATTTAAAATATGCAAAGTAGATCAATGATCTCCTACTAAATCAATAACCCTCAATATGTTTAGTGGGCTAAGACCCATATTTCACTTAAATTTAACTCCGCTTTGACAAGACATTAAATTCAAGTTATTTAGATAGGTAATGCTTTACCAATTATGTAACACGCCTTGCTTTATCTCATTAGCTTCATAATAGATTAGTATTGAATCACTTTAGGCATTACATAACTTGAATTGACCTCAGAATTGAAATTTCAAAATTCTTCTCGAATTACTATTCATTTGGTCAAAAATTTTAGTTTTCTGGCCCAACCTTGAAAATTCATAAATAATTCCAAAAAAATTAAAATTGAGTGGTTCCAATTTCTACATAAATCTTATAACAATCACTACAAAGGAAAAATATTCATTTGCTCTCCAACTTTTCCAATTGATACAGTTTAATGCATGAAGATGCACTGTTCATATGGTCATGGTACATTTTTCCAGGTTTTTCTTCAAACTTTGACATACCATAACTTCTTATACAAAAGTCCAATGCCAGCCAACTTTAGCTTGTTTTAAACCTTACCATATGAACTATGTTTCCACCAAATTTCAGATCAATTGGAATTTATTTACTATTTTTCCTTATTACACAAATTTAGGGGATTGGAAAGGGCATTGGACCCTTTTTAAGCCTACAACTTAGTTAAATTCTTACAATTTGTTTCCATTTCTTTTCATGCCATTTTACCAACATAATAACAAAACACGTACATGTTATAACTCACATAGTCACATAGCCAAAACATGAAGAGGTTTAGGATACAACATCTTCAATATACCAATATCATTAATGTACATAAACCATATAACATAAAGTCCATAACTTCCTTCATTCTTCATTCACTTTCATTTTCCTTTGTTTGAGCTTGCACCTAAGGAGGGTTAGACTAGGAGGATGAGATTTCAAAGAAATCCCAATAGCAAAACAGACAAACACATGTGTAATGATGCATGGCAAGTATTTCTTATAGTGTGCCTGAACAAAATAATATGTGATGCTCCAATAAATCAATAACATGCATATGGCCATAGTAATCAAAGTCACAAATTCATACACTTATCATCACAATTTCAACAACAATCATGCGCAATTCACAAACATTTATCATTACAAAATTATCATTGAATTAGGAGTTTTGCTACCTTAGTTTACAATTTTCCTTGGAACTTGAAAGTTCTCTTGTTCAACTTCCAAATTGTTCCTTGCACTAATTAATTACCTACACAATTCACAATGCAATGGCCATCAATCTCAAGCTATTTTCCAAGTCAAGAACACTTTAAAACTTCATGAAAGTCCTTTGGTAATCCAAGTGTTCTTAAAACCCTTAAACTTGAAAATTCAATCCAATGCTTCCAAATTTTTTTTTTACCTACACAATTTTTCATTCTAAAGCCAATGAAAGCATCAAAACCATGAAAATCACACTCTTTCTATTTTTTTCCAGACTTGGTCCAAAAATAGGACATATGCAACAATTGTGATTTTCAAATTTCAATGTATGTATGGGCTCATTCTTGATCCTAAACTACTTCCCATACATTATTCAACTCAAAAACACTTATTAATCATAAAATAAAAATTTGGACAGCACCTCCCCATATGTTCATCATTTCCAAAAATTCTTGCAAGCATCAAACCAAAACAAAATATATACCAAACAACTCCAAATCATACAAGAAAGGTTTTGCAACCAATATTTTTCTCTAAATCTCACTCTTTCTCATTTTCCCTCTCATGAATCCTAACATTCCAGCACCAAAAAGTGAGCCTAAATAAAAAATCTAACCCGATAAAAGTGTAGAGAAAGTTTCAAGGATCAAGAATATGTATAAGATTGCATGGGAAAACTATTTACCTTGGAGTTTTATGAAACTTTTTCTCTTCTTCTTCCTCTTGCCCTTCACGTTTTTGCTCTCAATTTTCTGGTTATGGCTGACTCATATGGGATGGAATGGAGGTGATAAAATTGATTTAATGAAGAGATAAGATTAATCCAAGGGCAAGAAATTAATCTTGGAAAGTTATGTGATCTAAGGGCCATAATTCATCCAACACAAAGGCCACTTGTCTTGCTCATGTTAACACCATTTATGGCTAACTTAAAGGCTAATGAAAGTGAAGAAAATCTGATTCCATGTGCTACAATTGTTTTGGTGACAAGTTCTAATATTCAGTACAACTTACACCGATAAAGCAACTTTGTTTTGATAAATTCTACCACTTCTTTAAACATTTATTTCCCTCTTTTTGGTCTTCGATTAGGACTATTGCAAGTGGCACAAAGCATTTATGACATGCCTTACTCTTGAAAATTTTATATTATCATGATGCGATTTCACGCTATCGCAACACTGATAAAACGACTTACCGGTAAGTAACTGAATCTGAGGACACCAAATATTCCTAAAATTAATAATGATATCCTCACACTTTTTCTTTTCTCAAATTGCTTCCTGGAATGTCTTTAATTAATTTTTAATGAAAACCCTAATTCCAGGGCTTTTCTGGGTCTTTTCCTTCCAATCCAAGAAATCGCTTTTTTCGTATTTTGGGCAACAATTTTATAAAATACTAGAAATTTCAAGCTATTTTTCCTTGCTTTAAGATCAGATGTTTGAGGCCCATTGGTACTTCAAATAATTATTTTTGGCTAATTATTTAATAAAATTCTAAAAATTAAATGACTTTTAAAATTCTATTAACATCAATTTAGGTCGATCTAACTTAAATCGGGCCTCACATGCTGATCCATGACTTTTTCCCTACATTTTGGGTCTCTATGAATTTTCCTGATTCAAACTTTGACCATGTTGACTTTTGACTTTGACTTTACTTAAATGACTAAATTGCCGTTATCTTTCCTTTATTTACCATAATGCCCTTACCTTTTTCAAATTCCATTCTTGCCCTTATTCTTTATGTTTAATGACATTTAAGTCCTTCCCAAAAAGGTCACCATCATTCCATTTCTCCAGGGTAAGTACGCATAACTGGGAAACTCTAATGGAATTTGATCTAGGTTGCCTTGTAATCTTTTCGGTCCATTACCTTCCTCTCTTTCTGTACTACGTACCTCTAGACCCTAACCCAACCCATAACTACCAGCTTGACCTTTATTTCAAATTACAATAAAACATATGATATAATTATGAGGATTTTTAATTATCTGGTTTATATGTATACAACGCAGTTTGTATCTCATACAAATATCATACATATATAATAACATGCATCATATGATCTAATCATAAGAAGTATAAAATATGATATAATATATCTCACATAACTTATATCATCTCAAACCCATGAGATAAACTCAATAATAAGAAATGATTATAGATCGAGAAAATTACAACCCTTTGTAAATTATAATAATCTCAAGCCCATAATAGGACCTCTATAATAAGAAATAACTAAGAAATGATTAAATAATGAGATCCCATATATTATGAAAAGTAACAATAGGAGAGATTATAACTCATACACTTTGAGAGATAATTTCCCATATAATAAAAGTGTCACATGGAATTAAGATGATATCACATACATTATGAAAAGTAACAATATGAGAGATTATAATCCATACACTGTGAGAGATAATTTACCACATAATAAAAGGAGAAACATGAAATTAAATAATTTCCCATATGATAAAAGGAGTAACATGAAATTAAGATGATATCTCATACAATATGAGAAGTAATAATATGACAGATCATAACTCATACACTATGAGAGATGATTTCCCATATAATACTTGAAAGCATCACCAATGCATATAGCTTATATATTAAGAACTCATCTTAATATGAAAAGTAACAACTAAAGAGATGATAACTTATATATCAAGAACACATCATCACATATACAATAATTCAAGAATTATTCACATGAATATCTTCAACAACCAAGATTAATAATTCATACAATATGATTAACGTGTGGATATTTATAATGCATTAAGATTTGATCAAGATATCGCATATCATACTTTAAGAATGTATATATGAATTCAAGAACCCATCAAGAATACATCAAGAAAGCATACGTCTCATATATATCATGAATTCAAGAACTCTTCAAGAACTCTTTATATATCAAACATCATATACTCAATCTAAACGCACAATTAACCTGGCTCTGATACCATTATTGGGGTTAGAACACACAAACGCAGTGGAAGAAACAAATTTCAAAAATTTTCTAATATCTCTTTTGGATCTATCAAAGGCGTTTAGACATAGTAGTTATGATAGTACCTTACTTTTGCAATTCTTGAATTCACAGTAAGCAATAATCTTTTAACGGTTCTTGGAAGTATGATCTTTAGGAGCCAACCTTCTTTGATCGCCTTCCTTTACTGGTATTCACACGAACAGTCCCCAATAACGGTAGCGTGCTAGCGCCTTTGGTTTCACTCTCTCTAGGGTTTCAATGCCTCACTCAATCAAAATCGAAAATTGTTTCCTCTCTATTGCTCATGAGTCCTCATATTTATAGAACTCATGGAGTGCATTATAATTCAAAATTAATCTTTTATTAATCTTGAAAATCCAAATTTGATGAAGATATAAAGATTTCAAGATTAATCTTTATTAATCTTGAATTTCGAATTCCAAAAGATATCCAAGATTAATCTTTATTAATCTTGAAATTCAAATTATGAAATTTCGAATTCTAAAATTTGAATTTGGATTTATCTTGATTTGATTAGATTATATCCATATAATTAATCCAAATAATGAGCCAGTGAATATTTCTTAATTTATCTTTATAGATTAAATCAATGTTAGTTATTTAATTTATCATATACATTAAATATTAGAACTAACATACATTAACATTATCTATATAATATTTATCTTTCAAGTTTTGTTGATTTAAGTTACCATTCTACATGATTATGTTAAAGTTGATCTCACTAATGGAGGATCAGTTAGAAAATAAGCATATATAAATTACATTCATGTAATTTTTCATGTAGTATATCCATGATTGATCTATGTCATTGATTGTATAAGTATATGTGATTGTCATGTGAGTTAGTTATGACTACAATGATGAAGATCCTGTTTGATTTTATATTGATTCAATCAATGGACAAGATTGTTTAGGGAATAAATAATGACAATTTTGGAATAAATACTGATTCAATCCTGTTTAGGCTTTACACATTTAAGTTACATATGTGCCCCAGTGGGAGATTGTTGGAATAATCCAACAACGGGTCATGTCTTACACTTATATGTGGTGCTATTATTTCTTGTATCGGGCTAATTTATAAAGTGCTCTACTTAGGCTTAAGGAATTAAGTGAGCTTAATTAGGGATCATAAACTAATTTATACTAAAGCTCAATATGTTGACCTATATTTGTTGATAGGATTAATACTAGGTCCCCTATAAATATAAGGTTGTGATCCCCGGGTAAGCTAGGGTTATCTAAAGTTGATGTCTTGCTTCCCCATCTGCATACGACTTCTTTTCTCCCTCAATGATACCGTAGTTGATCTGTTAATTCCAACAACTACATCCATGGATTTTGGTACATTTTTGCAATTCACTAGAATATTCCATTGAACCCATTTGACTTATTTAAATCCAACAGATAGAGTATGGAAGATGATGGAGAGGACAGAGCATGCAATTATCTTGTCTTCTCCTCAAACCTCCTTTTTCACGACTTCACAACTTTCAAATTAACAAAGGGCAATTTTAGTTTTAGAAATAATCTACCTCAAGTCCCATGAACTCCATTTTAATTTCATGATTTTTATAGACTTAATGGTTTTTTCCTTCCTTAGGACCTAAACATAATTTCCCCTAAATATTTTTACTTCGCATTAGCTTCGATCTTATCCTAGGTTTGGCTTATTTTGTCAAAAACCATATAAGTCTAACTTGATGCTTATACTTTGGCTCCTATATTTGTCTTTGATGGATAAACTTTTTTAAACACTAAAAACATTTATAGATAAATAATTATGTTTGGACAATTGGAATTTCATTTTCAACCATACCTCCCCCCATACGGTAAAAGGGAGAACATTCTAGATGTATAGTGAATATAAAGATACTTCAAAATAGGGAAAAATAGTTTTATTTATGTACTACAAAATGTCATTATGATCTTTTAATACTATTTAGAAATTCTTAATGAAACCTCTCAACTCAATTATAAATTTGTTAAAAGGTATAGTGTGATATCTGTGTTTTACAGAAATTTGAAATAAAGTTCAAACTAGTAGTTATGGGTTGAGTTAGGGTCCAGAGATATGTAGTACAGAAAACAAGAATGGTAATGAACCGAAAAGATCAGAATCAGCTTAGCCCTTATATACCGAATTTCATTAGAACTTCGTAGTTAATCGTGCTTGGTCTGGAGAAATGACATGATGGGTGACCTTATGGGAAGGACCAAAATGTCATTAAAAATAAATGTGAAAATGGAAGTTTAAAAAGGTAAGGGCTTTATTGTAAATAAGGGAAAGTATAAGGGCATTTTGGTCATTTGACCAAAGTCAAAAGTCAACTTGGTCAAATTTTGACAAAAAATATCAGAAAAATTCATAGAGACCCAAAATGTAGAGAAAAAGTTATAGATCAATATGTGAGGCCCGATTTCAGTTATATCGACCTAGATTTCTGTGAAGAGAAGTTTAAAGGTCATTAAATTTTTGACATTTTTATTAAATAATTAATTAAAAATAATCATTTGAAGTACTAGGAGTCCTCAAACATCTTATCTCAAGGTAGGGAAAATAGTTTTAAATTTCTAGTATTTTATATAATTGTTGCCCAGAATACGAGAAAAGTAATTTCTCGAATCGGAAGAAAAAGACCTGGAGAAGCCCTGGAATTAAGTTTTTCTTTAAAAATTAATTAAAGAGATTCCGGGAAGTAAATTGAGGAAAGAAAAAGTGTGAGAATATCATTAAGAATTTTAGAAATTTTGGTGGCCTTGGATCCAGTTACTTATCGGTAAGTCGCTTTATCAGTGTTGTGATAGCATAAAGTAACTTTATGGAAACATAAAATTTTCAAAAGTAAGCATATCATAAATGTTTCATGCCACTTGTAATGGTCCTAATTGGAGACCAAAAGAGAGAAATAAATATCCCAAACAAGTGGTAGAATTTATCAGAATAAAGTTACTTTACTGGTATAAGTTGTACTTGATCAAGGGACACATGTTATCTTTTTGTGTTGACACAAAAAATTTGATTCTTCTTCATTAAGTTTCAGCTCATTGATGCTGAATAACGTGTCAAAAAAGGGCCTTTGTGTTGGAAGAATCCTAGCCATTGGATCAAGAAACTTTACAAGATCAAATCTTAACCCTTGGATCAAGTTAACACCTCGTTAAACCAACTCTCTACCTCCATTTCCAGCCATATTCTTCGTGATTTCCAGCCCCAAAATTGAGAGAGAAGTGGCGTGAGCTCAAGAGAGAAAGGAGGAGAAAATTTGCCAAGAAATCTAAGGTAAGATAGGTTTTGATGAAATTTCTTACATATTATTGCCCTTGGAACTTCCTCTTCACTTCTAATTGTTTAGTTTTTGAGATTTTGGCTATTTAAGGTGGCTAGAAAGTTAGGTTTCTTGGGAGAGAAAATGAGAAAGAGAGGGATTTAGCTTAAATAATTGGTACCAAACAACTCTATGCAAGTTAAGGAGTCTATTAGTGTATAGTTTGTATTGGTTGTTGTTTTTGAAATTTTGGAATCTCAAAACCCTAGGGTAGGTGCCGTCCAATTTTCTATTTGAGTGGAAAGTAGTGTTTTGATGTTAAATAATGCATGAGAAGAGGTGAGAGAACAAGATTATGCAACTATATACAAGAGAAGTTGAAAAATCTTTGTTTCTAATTTCCTTGATTTTCGGCTAACCATATAACAGTGGGAAGGAATGAGTTTTTGATTATTTTGATGCTTCCATTGGCTCTATAATGAAAAATTATGTAGGGTGGAAGTGAGAAAATGATTTGGGAAGCATTTGAATTAATTTTGACAAGTTTAAGAGCTCTAGGGTTCTTAATGTTCAAGGGGAAGTTTTATCTAGTTTCAATGTGTTTTATAGCTTGGAATGGGCTTGTTGTTGATAGCCATGATACTATATTGTATGTAGGAAAGCTAATTGCTAAGGGAGAATTTTGAAAAGGCAAAAAGAAGAACTTGAAAGTCCAAGTGCAAGTTGGAAACAAAGATAGCAAAGACTACTAACCATACACTAATAGTTGCATTGATGAATGTTTATGTTTTGTACTTTTGTATGATCAAACTTGTGATGCTTTGAACATGTGATGATGTGAATTTAATATGCTGTGTGAAAATTTGTAAAGATCACCTGTTCATGTATAAATGATTGTCATGCATATTGGTGTTTATGTTAGTGTTTTTGCTATTGGGATTTCTTTGAAATCTCATTCTTCGATGTTGGAAATTGCACCCTAGGGGCCAATCATTGTGCCTCACACATTATTTATTTTAATGTATTTTCTCCATTTAATTATCATAACTTTTGCATGTTCATTATGATAATTTTATCCATGAGCAAATTATGAATATTGTCCTAAATGTTCCTTGTCGGTTATCTATGTGGGAACAAAGATAACGTAAGACCAGCATGACTTTGATAAGGTATGGAGATACGAGTCAAAGTCATGGGCACTTGTAAGAGTATAAGGTGTTGGACCGATCCACTATGAGAAAGCTGCATGGATTAAGTTATTAGCTTATCTCATTTGTAATCACGTCACAATGCCCTTTAACCTGAGATCATCATGGATTCCAGCATGAAAGTCACTAAGCTTTGACCTAGTCAAAAGTCACCTTTAACCGGATGATGATAAAGGTTATAATCGGACTTAAGGATTTTCATGTGGAGGAATGTGAGTGATCAAGATGGGATTTGTCCCTCACATTAGTTGAGAGATTTTATTGGGCCCCTCGATGGTGAGTATGAGAAATGTATGGCCATACTGTAACAAAAAGGGGTTTTAGTTTCTTTGATCAGAAAACTCAAAGATCGAGAAAGTAATGGTCGGGAATAGGAGGATGACGTCTTCCATGCCTCATCCTTGACCGAGATATCGCGTGACAAAAGGGGCATGATGTGGTTGTATAAAAGGTTGCGTCGTGTTAACGATCCCTGTATGATTTGGGTAGTCGTAATGTATTGTTAGAGACCACTTGCGACTTGTGGGCTTGTGGTGAGATTAGCCCACTGCCAACTTTATATGGGCCTACAGGGTCACAGGTAAGAACAACCCAACATGAGCTTTTATTTCTGGGGTTTATTCGAATTTTAAATATATATATGTATGTTAAAATTAAAAATTGCACAATATTATGTAAATAATATTTGTGCGTGTTGGTTTAATATTTAATTTATTTGATAAATTAAATAACTAGCATTAATTTAATTTAAAGATAAATTAAATTCGTTGGCTTATTATTTGGATTAATTAAATGAATATGATTTAATCAGATCAATTTAATCCAAATTAAGATTTCAAAATTCGAATTTCACATTTTGAATTTCAAATTTTGAAATTCAATATTAATAAGATTAGATGTTGAATATCTTTTGAAATTCAAATTTCAAGATTAGATATTGAATATCATTTCAAATTTCAAGATTAAACAAGATTAGATCTTGAATATCTTTTGGAAATTCGAATTTCAAGGTTAATAAAGATTAATCTTGAATATCTTTTCATGTCTGAATTCAAATTTTAAAGATTGATTGTAGATTCTAGAAGCTCCCCATGAGTTGTACATGAGTTTATAGGAATGCCATTTGGTTTGTTGAAAGCCCCTGCAGCTTTCATGGACTACATGAATTATGCATTTTGGAAATATTTGGACCAGTTTGTCGTAATCTTATAAATGGTGTTATAGCATACTCCAGATCTTTAGAGGAATATGAAAGGCATCTGAGAATCGTATTATCTGTTTTAAAAGAAAAGTATTTGTACGTTAAGCTCAGTAAGTTCTAGTTATCAAAGGCGAAATTCCTAGGATAGGTGATACCTCAAGAAGGAGTCACTGCAGACTGCGCTGAGGAAAGGTAGTACTGAGTTGGAATCGGCCTATGACAGTAAGAGAAGTGAAATTCCTAGAGCACATGATCTCTCAGGAAGGGGTCGCAGTAGACTACGCCAAAATAGAGGCAGTACTGAGATAGGATCTACCTAGAATAGTAATCGAAGTCAAGAGCTTTCTGGGCCTAGCAAATTATTACATACTTTTATACAAAACTTTTCTTTGATTGCCTGCTGCTAACTAAGCTCACTAGAAAGAACCAGTCTTTTTCCACAAAATGACAAGAACATCTATATGCATAATCTAGAGCTGGTAGCGATAGTTTATGCTTTAAAGATATGGAGGCACTAGTTATATGTAGTAACCATCAAGCTGTAATATGATCATAAGAGTCTCAGATATTTACAAGATTAGAAAGAGCTGAACTTGAGACAGTGATGTCGGACAGAATTGCTCAAGGACTACGACTACTGAATGAAGTATCACTTGAGAAAAAGTTGATATAGAACCTCAGAGATTGGGGTACACTGAGTTAGTTACAGCTAGACAGATATGGAATCACTTAGATCCTCGGTGATATAGAGGATGACATCAGAGAACCTCGGAAAGAGGATCAATTTACTACGAGTATAGAGACTCAGATGAGTCGAGGAGAAGCTAAAGAATTCAACAAAACTTCTGAGGGAAAAATTATATTCAAAAATAGATATTATATTCCTTGAAAGCCTGCTATGAGACAGAGGATAATCGATGAAACTAAGCTTTACCTCTGGAAATGAGATAGAGAAGATAATCAAGGAAAGAATCTCTGCTAGTCCAGTAACATTCGAGGTTATTAGACATCCTAAGCTATGGGTAAACAAGGCTATGGTCATGTGCTGGACAAAAAAACATATTATCAGAGATAAAGTTCCATACATTAGAATTATCCAGAAGTTCAAAAGAGTTATAAAAGTAAAGAGACAGGATAGGTATAGTAATGAAATCCTGTATAGTTATTCTAATGCTAGAGGTAAATAAAAGTAGATGGTATGAATAGTTGGAGTACAGTTATGATACAAAAGCGTTGTTTTGGGCTATAATTTACAACATATAAGTATGAGGATGAGTTGGGTAAACGCTGAATAAGTTGTGGTTAATTTTCTAAATAAATTAGAAAATAGACAGACCAAAAGTACTAGAGCTGCTGAAAGGCTTTATGATTATTAAGAGTAAGCCAGATAGACTATCATATACACAATAGCAACATCAATTTTAATAACCACAACAGATTTTCCAACTTAAGTCAGCCCAAGTTTAGCAGCAATAAAGGCATAGTACTGGCAGTGAAGTTTGAGGATACTTCATGATGAATTATCTGCTAGTATATAGGCTTAAATCTTTATATGATAAAGGATTCCTATGAGGATAAATGGTAAAGATGAATGACCATAGATGAATTGGTCAAGGAATCTTAAGAGCTACCGAAGAGAAAGTCAGGTAACCCGTTACAATAATACAGATGATAAGAAATAGAGAAAGAAGTGATGTGACACACCCCAGAATAGTAAAGGCAAGTAATGCAGAACTTAAAGATGCCTTGGGCAATAAGTTTTAAACTAGTGATATTTCGCTATGTTTCCAGGCATTGCAGAAGGGTGTGATTCTCAAGCCAAGTATGAAAATGAGGAATGAAATTCTCATTAGTAAATTCCACTGCTAAATAAGTAAGAAAGCTTAGGAAAGGTTCCTTGATTGGGGATAAGGTACGTTGCGTTATGATGAGAAGAGGAAGTACTCAACAGAAAGCATACTAGAAAATGTTTTAGCCAAAAAGTATCTCTCTAGAGTTGGGATGGTGATTTTCCTATGTCATCACCGCAGTTAGGCGAGCCATTTCCTGATAGATAGGAAGAAGGCAAAACCCAGATAGACATGGATCAGGTGGGACTAGTCGCCGCAGTTAGGCGAGCTACTCCCTGATAGACAGGGAGAAGCACATTCCTGATAGACAGGAATCAGATAGAACTCCAATGGGAAACCATTGTGAGCTTTTCATGTTTTCTCACAAAAGAAAGAAAGCAGTAAAAGCATGGCATATGGAATAAACCATTCCCAATACCAAGAGAGAGAAAATGAGCTAATAACAGTCAGGGATAGAATTCCTTGAATTTCTCGATACCAGTTAAACCAGCAAGATGAGTAGAATGCAAGTCCTCTCTCTGCAATGTCATAGTGATGATAGAAAAGAGGTAGTAAGGATTGTTGAATCCTAAGATATAGCAGATTGGCATAAAACAGACGTTGAAGAATCAATGTCTGCGAGTTAAACAGTATAGCAAAAGAGATGTGGCATGAGAAATATAAGTTAAGAAGCACGAAAGGAAAAGAAAATGCTCTAGTGAAGTGAAAGAGGAAAAGAGGATTAAGCAAAGCCTAAGAAGACATGTCGGCTTCTACGACTAGTCTTAGGGAATTATCGAACTAGCTACCACTGAGGATAGACGACTTAACCTTAGCTTATGCTCGATGGTCTAAAGGTTCCAAAGAGTGAAATGGCTCTAGTATCAGAAGTTCCAGAGATAAGAAAAGGCAATATGCCTTCAGAAAAGCAATAGAGCTCTTAAGGTCTACATACCTAGTTAAAGCAAGCAGAGAGCCTTTATGGCTCAGAGTCATAAGCATTATGCTGCTCTATGGGACAGGAGAATGAAATGACCAGGGGCTAAGATTAAGATAAGAAGGCGTCCTCACGATGGTTAGCTAATATAGAGAGAGTACCCTTGATTATTTTTATAGATAGTTGACTGTCAATCAAGATGAGCTTATTCCCAATTCCTCAGGCAAGAAAGTAAAGATAGTGAAGAGCAAAACTGTAAGTCCTGAATGAGTGATAATTAGGCCAGTTAAAGAGAAAGATAACTTGAGAAGTGAAGAATATCAAAAAGCTTCACAGATTGAAGCTTAAAGCCTCTAGTATAATTGTCAGTAGTTGATCACGAGGTTAGCTAAACAATGGGAGATCTTGAAAGTAAAGTAAAAATCTCTCTAAGCTATAAAAGCATAAAAGAACCAAGGGAAGTGAAAAATCTTAAAGTTCCCTATTGGAGTACTGAAGTTTAGAAAGGAATGTGATGACTCAAAGGAGTATTATGTCTCTTTAAAGCCCATTATGAGGCTATAGGTATAAGTTAAAGAAGAAAGACAAAGAACCGTAGAAATTGTATGAACTCACCAAGCATTGAAAGAGAAGACTTAAAGGTGAGTTAAGGGCAAAGACACAGAACAGAGATAGATAATAAATGTCAGCAAAGAGTGAAGTTGACTACTAAAATGCGAGGTAAGAAGTAAGTCAACCTGGTAGATCTCATTTTTCAAAAGTAATGGTCAGATAGTAAAGATCAAGAAGTTTTAAGTAAAGAGAGAAATTGGCATGATTCTGAGACAGTCATAGAACATCCTAGAATATAAAGCTGAAGAGATGTTACAAGTCAGTAATTAATTCATGTCAATAAAAGAAAATGGCCGTTAAAGTTAAGGCTGGAGATTAAATACCTTTAAGGGTATCTACAATAATAAAGATTAAGTCTGCTTTCAAGGCTAAATAAGCCTAGTTAAAGATATGTATAGTGTAATATCCATAATTTTTATGCTAGCTGAAATAAATGCTAATCCAATAACTAGAAAATAAAAAGAGAAATCAAAGGTAAATAGCTCAAAAAGAAAGGAAAATTATAGCCAGAAATTGTAAAGTTAGAACTGGTTTAGTGTATGGAGTTCCGAAAGAATTCCAAAGTTAAATATACTTGCCCTAGAGTAATGTGAGGATGAGAAATTTATAGAAAGGGACCCAGATACCATTTAATAAAAGACCAAGGGCATAAAGGTCTTTCAGTATTAAAAGTAAGGGCAAAAGGCTAATTTTACAAAAAGTAGAGAAAGTAAGGGTAAAATGGTAATTATGAGAAAGTGGAAGGGCATTTTGGTCATTTGACAAAGTCAAAATCAAAAGTCAAATTCAAAAGTCAACTGTTGACCAAAATTTATAGATGCCCAACGATAGAGCACGACTAGCGGAGCACAACTGTGAATCACAGACTTTCCAAATTCGGACTAGATTTTTATCTATAGAATTTTGAATGGCAAAAAGGGAAAAATAATTATTTAAGGTACCAGGAGCTCCTCAAAAAATTTAGACAAAAATATGGAAAATCCAGTGAATTTTATAGTATTTAATAAAATTATTATCCAGTGTATAATTAAGGCGATTTTCCTGAAAATTGGGAAAAAGACCCAAAAATCCCCGAAATATAATTATTTCAAAAATTAATTTTGGACAATCAAGAGGGCATTTTGGAAAAAGGAAAAATGCTAGAGCATCAGTAAAAAATATAGTATTTTTCAAGGCTGTAAAAGAATTTTGCTCTCCGATTGTACGTTTTCAGGGATTTTGGACAGGATAAATTAATCCTGTAAAATTTGAGAAAAGTAAAGGGTATTTTGGGGATAATAATTTTGTTATATTCAAGATGAAATTATGGAGATTAAATGGGAAAGAAAATATATCTAGAAAAGTAGAAAAAGATTTACCGGAATAAAGTTAAGTTTACCGGTAAAAAGTGTAATCAGTAAAAGTAACCGAATGGGATTCAATTGGATAACCAGATTTTTTTTGACATCCCATGTGCAGCCATGATGGCACCTTTATGAAGGCCAATAAGATTGCATTATGTGTCATGAGTGTTGGCAAGTTTCAAGCCCTTAGATCAAGATTTTTAAATCAAGAAGCAATCTTGATCATTCATCAAATTGTAAAGATTTTTAAAATGAAAAAATTCATCTCCTTCCTTCTTCATTTTTCATGATTCAAACCAGCTAGAAATGAGAGGAGAAAGACTCCATTACCATAATCCAATATCTGTGGTGCCAGCTAGATATCTTAGGATTCTTTTGACATTTTCAGCATGAGACTTGTAACACTCCTTAAATCCCCTATATAAATCATATTAGAACACTATTGAACCACTTTAGGGCCTTGGATAACTTAAATTGACCAAAGAAGTGAAATTGAAAATTTTTCAAGAAAGTGTTACTGTTCATTTGGTCAATTTATAGATTTCTGACCCAACTTTGAAAAATCATAACTAATCCTAGAAATTGAGTGGTTCAAATTTCTATTTGAATATCATAAAGTGATCTACAGGGGAAAAATACTCACTGTTTCCAAAACTTGCCCAATTGATACAGTTAATTCCATGAAAATCATCATTTGGTAACTTTCCAGTTTTTCCAGATTGATAGCTTAACTTTGGAAAATCATAACTCTTTATATACACATCCAAATTTAGCAAACTTTGGCTCATTTTAAAGCTTAGTATGTGTAGTATTTATCTGGAACGTTTCAAGTCATATGGACTTCGTTTGATATTTTTCCTTGTCACTCAAAAAAACAGGGCAATATTTGAGGGTCTTGGAACCCCTTACTTGAAAACTTGCCATTTCTAAAATTTTATTAAAACCTCTTTGATCATTTCCAAACTTCTCTTGATGCATGCCTAACTTGTCTACTTCTTTTGAATATATTCATGCATGCATTCACATATGTTCTCTATTTATCATGTAGAGGTTTAACTTTACATTAAACATACCAACACATTAACATGAATTCAACATTTTTACATAACTTGGCAAGCTAAAACATATCATCATGCTAACTTCAATCATCATTCAACTTGCCTCTTTCTCTTGCTTGAGCCTCCACCTAAAATGGTTAGTTGGGGGAGGGTGAGATTTTTGGAAATCCCAATAGCAAAACTTTCCAACACACTTTGTAAAAATGCATGACAACTTTCAATAAAAAGTGTGAGTTCATGAAATGTGCAACATGTAACTATTAAATGCATATGGCCATAGCACACAAAAGCACATATTCACACTTTCAATCATCATAAATTTTCAATACAAGTCATGCATAATTTCATACACATTTTCAAAGCAACTTAGGTTAAGGTTAGAAGGTTTTGCTACCTTTACTCCTTTACTTTCCTCTTAGCTTTGTAATCTCTCTTGAGCACTTTGGAACTTATCCTCTTGAATCAAACACTTGTCTACATAGTTCACAATACTATGGCCATTAAACATAAGCCATTTCAAGGCAAGAATCAATTTAAAACTTTATTAAACTTCCTCTTGAACTTCCTTGATCTCCTAACCATAGCTTTTTCTTTGTCACTTTATGGCCCTAGATAAGTAATGGCATTATTAGGGTTATGAAAAGTGAATGCCCAATGGGCCACATTAGCCCTAAAGGCTTACTTTCACCCTTGGAGTTTCTACAAATTACATTTGGTCACTTTCTTTCTCAAATTCGCATGGTAATCAAGAGCTGTCATGATTTTGATAAAACTTTGAAAAATCATAATTAATTCTATAGAAATCCAATTGGGGTGGTTCAAGTCTCTAATCAAATCTCAATCCTATTTCAATGAAAAATAATAACCAATCATTAAGTTAAGCCCATGAGTCCAGAACTGGAACAAAAACGCCCACTTTCCGTTTGGCAAAACTGGAAGTTCCAATTTTCTACATCAACCTTGGAAAATCATAACTTTCATTATACAAGTCCAGAAAGTGTGTTCTAGGACTCATATTAAATATTTAGATGTGTTCTAAATGATCCCAAAATTTCATGGGCAGAACAGATTATTTGATCTAGTTAAAGCTCGCACGAATGTCACTGTTCCAGATAAAACATTCCATTTCCAGCAACAGAGTCTAAACTTGGAAAAATCATAACTTTCAGTGTACACATACAAATAAGGTGTTCTATGACTCATTTTAAAGCTTGAGATGTGTACTAAATGATCCTAAAATTTCATGGGCAGAACATATCATTTGATCTAGTTAAGGTCAACCCGAAAATTACTGTTCCAGAATGAAAATTCCAGTTTCAGTTCAAATATTCCCAGACTTCCAGATTCATTTACAAGCATCTAAAAATTGTGGGTCCACTTTTATCCTACACAATTTTGCATTCTAAATCCAATGGAAGCATCAAAACATTCAAAGTCACACTCTTTCCCTTCATTACTGTAGCTGCACGAAATCTGCCCACATGAGAGGAAATGGAATTTTGCAAGATTTCATTGCACAAATATGCATAATTCCATTCCTACACCATTCTCCAATAATCACATAACATAAACACATGAATACTCATGCATAATCAATTTCGTTCTGCAGCCAAAAGGAGGGTTTCATGCCAAAAATTCACTACAAGCTCAAATCAACTCAAACTTGGCATCAACATGCAACAAAACATGCATAGAGTTGATTTGTAACATTTGTTGCTTCCAATTTCCACCCTTCTTCATTTTCTCTCACATCCCTCTTCATCAAAACAGACCCCTCAACCATTTTTAGAGAAATTTAAACTGATTAGATGGGAGAATGGGGGTTCTAGAGGAAGAATCAAGCTTGAAACACTAGATTACCTTGAATTTTGGCTTGAACTTGCACTTCCTCTTCCATTTCTCTTCTCCACCGCCTCTCTCTCTTCCTCCTCTGGTTCAGCACGAAAATGGACAGAAATGGGGGTGTTTGGCTTAATAAAAATCTGTCCAAACTTTTACTTTCCAAAAATACCCTTACTTTAGTGATTTTTGGCTACCGAAAATGCTTTTCGGGAATTCTCTTATCATTAAGACCATTTCAATACATCAAAAATTCTCATAATTCATAAGCTCTTTAGAGAATTTTTTCTTTTCTCAAAACTCATTTCGAAAATGCCCTTAATAAATTTTCTCCGAAAATACAATTTTGGCGATTTTCGGTCTTTCATATCACTGTTTCGACAAAATGTTTCTAACTTCCTTATGGAAACAATTTTATAAATTAGGGCACTCCAAATAATATTTTTAGTCACTTTAACATTACATTTATGAGGCCTTTGGACAATTTAAATAATAATATTTGGCTAAAACTCATTAAATAGCCAGAATATTAATTATCGTAAAAATGTTCCACAAAGGGCAGTTTTTGTCCATTTAACCTTAACTGTGTCTCAATTGATGATCAATGACTTTTTCTATATCTCCTGGTGCCTCAGGTCATTTTTCGGTATTTTGGTCAAAATTACCAAAATGCCCTTGACTTTTATCAAAATGACCATTTTGCCCTTATATTTTATTTGCTTGCAAAATGGCATATTTGGCATCTCTTATACTTCTATTTATTCTCTGGACCCTTGAACACTCTGTAGCCCTTCGTTTAGCCATTATCTTCAGTTACCGAAAAATGAGGATATTACACTTTCACTTCCATACACACATATTGTAAGATCAACCGACGAGTGCAAGAAACCCTTCTCCTATATAAACAATGATGACACCTCCGGGAGAGGTATTTCACTAGATTTTACAGAGTATTCAAGAGGAGTGTCATCTGAACCAGCTGTACCAATGCATGTGCTGTATGGAAAATCAAAAGAAGAGCATGGGAAAGCCGATGAAATTCATAAGCCACCATGATTCCCAGGTTGTTCCATTATTGAACTTTGATGCAGTTGTTGTTTGAACTAGATATGCTTATTAGCTTTATTTGTAGCAGCTGTATATATGTGTATATATGGATTTTCCTAATGCTGTTTTCTCGAATTTCGTTGCATGTGTGGATGATCTTTCAGTATTGCTTACAAATGCCACACGCATTGATTTGTAAATCTTGCCTTCCAATCATTGAGGACAATGTTTGAATTAAGTGTGGGGGGAGATTTAGATTTAGAGTGTTCCCAAGTAATATTTTTTATTTTAACATGCAACTGAAATTTCTTGAAGGATAATGTGGGGCTATTTTTTGTCTTTAAAACTTTGGAAATTTTCAAGTTTCTTTTAATTTTTTTTTCAAAAAAAATATATACATATTGAATCTCCAGAGGAATTGAACTGAAATTTTGCTTTCTGACTATTTTCACCGCGACCAATTATGTTGTTCGCCGTGGCGAAAATCTTTAAATAAGCAGTTCAACCTCTCGGGTGTGGTTCGCTGCGGCGAAACCTCAGTGCATATTTAAAAAAATATATAATAAAAAAATAATTAGGATTTTGAATTTTTGAAATAAGAATTCCTCTCACCTTCTATGCCTTTAACATTCCTGAGCAATGCTTATGAAAATGTGATTTTCATAGCCAATGCATTAGGAGGTTGATTCATGAGTCTAAGGATCAAAGTATTTGGTTAATCACATTTTTCGAGTTATTAGTAATTGATAAGTGTAGTTCAGTTTTGAATTTACCCTTTGCGATTTTAGTTCTTGAGACTATTTAATTGTGACTTTAGCCTTGTCGTGAGGATAATTGGGCCTAATTTCATTTGATTAGAGTGGGTCTGTCTTGATTCGTAGTCTCTCTAGAACTTGTCTTAATTCTTAATCAAAGCTTTATGATCCAATATTTTGTGAAAAGGATAGAGGCATTTATTTCAAAACCTTTCGTTTAGCCCAAACACAAACCCTTCACTATTTCATCATTTGCTACCCTTTTGAGCCATTCTCTCTTGAAAACTAGCATTTGAAAAAAAAAACTATCCTCATACATGCAAGCAAGCAAGCAAGCAAAAAAAACAAGAAGAAAGAAAAAAAGAAAAGAAAAAAAATAATAAATAAAAAATAAAATAAAATAATATATAAATATATATATAAATTTTTCTTAAGTCTTGCAAAAGCATTTATATTTTCTCAGTGCTGTGTATTCAAGAGTTTCATTTCACGTCATTTCATTTCATTATCTTTAGACCCCCATCATCCATCTTAAAACTTTCTTAATCATAAATTGTATTGATCTTGTGGTAGAGAGGTAGAATAACTACAAGCCTATGGTAGAGATTTGAATAAGCAGACCATGAGCGAAAATTGTCCTTACTTGGTGAGATGAGAGAGACACTTCTACCTTTGGAGAGCAAATCCTTCTTATTCAGTCTCTTGAATTGAATTCTCTTAGGGTTCCAGAAATGTATGGACTAACATTGATAGAATAAAAGGGTCATGTATGGACTAAATTTGATTCTAAAACTCTGGAAATTCCAACAGAAAACTAATACTAACATGGCTACATCACTAACCCGTTGTGAACTGTGATGGCCCAATTCATTTTCAAGAGGATCTTTCCATAACACTTCCATCTTTATTCCAGTTTTGCCTAATTTTTCTTCTTCAATTTCAAAAATACCAAAAACAAGTTTTAGTTTCCCTATTTAGTTTAGTAGAATAGTTTAATTCAAACCAGAACCCCCTTTACATTTTTTGCATAGCAAACACAAACATAAGCTAAAATTTTTTGGTGCGCGATTGCTTCCGGTGAGAACGACCCAGGGTTGCAACTATACAACCCTTGGAGATTATAAATTTAATTCTTGGCAATTTTTAAGGTCGACCAACGACACTGTTTTGCGATTTGCGGACAGGGCACGCCACTGGCCTATTTTGGTCGCAAAAGAACGAAAGTTTTTCACTTTCTCACAAATTGCTTGAAAAATTCCTCTCTTGGTTAGTTTTGTGTAAGGATTCCAGAATTGTGGTTAGTGTTTGAAAATTCATCCATCTGCATCAAAAAGGGGCCATTTCTTTCTCCCAGCCTGTTTTGGTAATAAAGAATGAAAATTTTCATTGTCTCATAATTGGATGGAAATTTCCTCTATAGCTCAGTTATGCATGGTGATTCCTGAAATGTAGTTAGTTTTTGAAAATTCATCATTTTCAACAAAAGGAGAGAGCTCTTTTTCCGCCAATTCTAGCCAGAAAGAGTGAAAACTTTTCACTGTCTAAGAATTGCATGGAAATTTGCTCTCTTCGTTTGGCATGGTGATTCCAGAAATGTGGTTAGTTTTTGAAAATTGATTTTGCATCAAAAAAGAGCCAGCTCATTTTTTGGGCCAGTTCTGGCCAGAAAGAGTGACAACTTTTCACTATATAAGAATTGCGAGGAAACTTGCTCTCTTCCCTAGTTTTGCATGATAATCCCAGAATGTGGTTAGTTTCTTAAACTTCATCCATTTGCATGGAAAAGAAGCCACATTGTTTACTGGTCTGTTTGGGTCGCAAAAGAACGAAAGTTTTTCACTTTCTCACAATTGCTTGAAAACTTCCTCTCTTGGTCAGTTTTGCAAGAGGATTCTAGAAATGTGGTTAGTATTTGAAAATTCATCCATCTGCATCGAAAAGGGCCAACTCTTTTTTCCAGCCTGTTTTGGTCAGAAAGAATGAAAATTTTTCACTTTCTCATAATTGGATGGAAACTTGCTCTCTTCCTCAGTTTTCCTTGGCGATTCCAGAAATGTGGTTAGTTTTTGAAAATTCGTGATTTGGCAACAGAAAGGAGAGTACTCTTTTTCCGGCCAGTTCTGGCCAGAAAGAGTGACAACCTTTCGTTGTCTCAGAATTGCATCGAAACTTACTCTCTTCCACATTTTTGCATGATTATTCCAGAAATGTGGTTCCTTTCTTAAAATTCATCCATTTTCATGGAAAAGGAGCCAATTTATTTACTGACATGTTTTGGTCGCAAAAGAATGGAAGTTTTTCACTTTCTCACAATTGCTGGAAAACTTCCTCTCTTAGTCAGTTTTGCGTGAAGATTCCAGGAATGTGGTTAGTGTTTGAAAATTGATCCATTTGCGTCAAAAAGGGGCCAGCTCTTTTTTTCGGCCTCTTTTGGTAAAAAAGAATGAAAATTTTTCATTGTCTCATAATTGGATGGAAACTTCATCTATAGCTGAGTTTGGCATGGTGATTCCAGAAATGTGGTTAGTTTTTGAAAATTCATCATTTTGTAATAAAAAGGAGCCAGCTCTTTTTTCCGGCCAGTTCTTGCCAGGAATAGTGATAGCTTTTCACTGTCTCATAATTGCTTGGAAACTTGCTCTCTTCCAAAGTTTTGTATGAAGATCCTAGAAATGTGGTTCGTTTCTTAAAATTCATCCACTTGCATGGAAAAGAAGCCACCTTATTTACTGGCCTGTTTTGGTTGCAAAAGAACAAAAGTTTTTCACTTTCTCACAATTGCTTGAAAAGTTCCTCTCTTGGTTAGTTTTGCATGAGGATTCCAGAAATGTTGTTAGTGTTTGAAAATTCATCTATTTGAATAAAAAAGGGGCCAGCTCTTTTCCGGCCTGTTTTGGTCAGAAAAAATAAAATTTTTTCACTATCTCAGAATTCGATGGAAGATTCCTCTATAGCTCAATTTTGCATGGTGATTCCAAAAATGTGGTTAGTTTTTGAAAATTTATCATTTTACAACAAAAAGGAGCCATCTCTTTTTTTGGGCTAGTTCTGGCTAGAAAGAGTGGCAATTTTCACTGTCTCAGAATTGCATGAAAACTTGCTCTCTTCCACAGTTTTGTATGATTATCCCAGAAATCTGGTTCGCTTCTTAAAATTCAACCACTTGTATGGAAAAGCAGCCACCTTGTTTACTGGCCTGTTTTAGTCGCAAAAGAACAAAAGTTTTTCACTTTCTCACTATTGCTTGAAAACTTCCTCTCTTGGTCAGTTTTGCGTGAGGATTCCAGAAATGTGGTTAGTGTTTGAAAATTCATCTATCTTCATCAAAAAGGGGCCAGCTCTTTTTCAGCCCTATGTTAGACAGAAAGAATGAAAAATTTTCACTGTCTCATAATTGGATGTAAACTTCATCTATTGCTGAGTTTTAATTGGTGATTCCAGAATTGTGGTTAGTTTTTGAAAATCCATCATCTTGCAACAAAAAGAAGCCAGCTCTTTTTTTGGGCCAGTTCTGGCTAGAAAGAGTGACAACTTTTCACTATCTCAGAATTGAATGGAAACTTGCCCTCTTCCACAGTTTTGGATGATGATCCCAGAAATGTGGTTTGTTTCTTAAAATTCATCCACTTGCATGGAAAAGAAGCCACCTTGTTTACTTGCCTATTTTGGTCGCTAAAGAACGAAAGTTTTTCACTTTCTCACAATTGCTTGAAAACTTCCTCTCTTAGTCAGTTTTGAATGAGGAATCCATAATTGTGGTTAATGCTTGAAAATTCATCCAAATGTATCGAAAAGGGGCGAGCTCTTTTTTTCTGACCTGTTTTAGTCAAAAGAATGAAAATTTATCAGTCTCAGAATTTGATGGAAGCTTCCTCTATAGCTAAGTTGTTCATGGTGTTTCCTGAAATGTGGTTTGTTTTTGAAAATTTGCAACAAAAAGGAGAGAGCTCTTTGATCTGGCCAGTTTTGGTCAGAAACAGTAACAACTTTTCACTGTCTCTGAATTGCATGGAAGCATTATCTCTTCCATAGTTTTGAACGATGATTGATTGAGCTTTATCTGTATTAGTTTTCTACTTGAATTTCTAGAGTCTTAGAGTCAATTTTAGCCCATACATGATCCTTCTGTGATTAATTTTAGTCAATTTTAGTTTTCTACTTGGATTAGTACGATATTGAGTACATAGGCCATGAATAATGATGTTATTGAGCTTAAATTCCATCATGAACAAATGATACTGTAAAGTTGTGCTATTTCATTTAGGAACTCTATGCAAAAGGGCAAGGGAAGCAGCTGTGGAGAAGTTCGTCGCAGCGCAATTCATATTCACTGTGGCCAAAGTTCAAGCAAGCAGGCAATAAACTCTCGGGAGAGGTTCGCCGCGGCGAAACCTAAAGTTGGCCGCGGTGAATATCGCGTATCAGTACCAGATTTTTACTCCAGATGGAAATTTACTCGACCCAGCTTTAGGGATCTGAGCCAGAATGGTTTAAACACACCAATTAGGGTATTTTCGAAGAGAGAAGCCAGAAGGGAAGGAAGGAGCTTAAGAGAGGAGGCAGAAACACACACCACACATTTTCTCTCATCTCTACTCACACAAACTCTACCTACTCCATTTCCACCATGAGCTTAAATTCCATCATGAGCAAATGATACTGCAAAGTTGTGATATTTCATTTCAGGAACTTCATGCAAAAGGACAAGGGAAGCAGCTCTGGAGAAGTTCGCCGCGATGCAATTCATATTCGTCGTGGCGAATATCGCGTATCAGTACCAGATTTTTACTCCAAATGGAAATTGACCCAACCCAGCTTTTGAGATCTGACCCAAAATGGTTTAAACCCACCAATTAGGGTATTTTCGAAGAGAAGGAAGGAGCTGAAGGAGAGAGATGAAGAGAGGAGACAGAAACACACACCACACATTTTTTTCTCTCATCTCTACTCACATAAACCCTACCTACTCCATTTCCATCATCATCCATCAATCTAGTATGCCTCAACCATCCACAAGGAGTTTGATTCCATCTTTCATGAGTAGCTGAGCATCTCCATCCTCTTGAAGATGAAGTGAGCCAGAGTTTAAAGTGCCGAAAGGGGAGTATTTACTTTCAATCTGTATTTACATTATGGATTACTTGGATTCCGAGTTGGACTTTGCAATTTGTGTGTAAATGCTTAGTCTCGGTTAAGCCGAACTTGGATTATTGTGTATTGAGCTGTTTTTGATTAACAAAGTAAAATGGAGTTCATTTTGCTTATTTAATGAAATCTTGTTTTTTCTTCTATCATCCTAGTTGTGCTTGGTTTTAGAGTCAACAATGTATGGAGTTAATTTTGTCACTTTATGATTTTCGTACACACACTAAGTGGTCTTATGGGATTTCATGAAATGGAGTTCATTTCATGAGGTTTTGACCTAGCGAGTTGTTGGGGTTTTAATTATGAAACTTAGTGTGGAAGTCGGTTACTTTACCTAATCTTTTGCGAACCATGATGACGAAATTCATTTTCAATAGGAACACACTATCACACTCTCTTTTCAAATCCAAATCTATCTTTACTTTTCTTTAGCTCAGAAAATACCAAAACAACAAGTTTTATTTTGTAATTACCTTAGATATATAGCATAACTTGACTTGAAAACTGACTGCATTTTAATCACAAGCATAATCACAAGCTAAGGACTATTAGTACACATTACTATCTTCCGAAAGAACGACCCTCCGTTTGTCACTATACAATCCTTGGAAATCACAATTAATATTCCTGATCCATTTTCAAGGCTAACCAGTGACCTAAGTTTACAATTTGTTGCTTAGTTGGATCAATTATTCCAGGAATGTGGTTTGTATCTTAAAATACATCAATTTGCATGGAAAATAAGTCACCTTGTTTATTGTCTTGTTTTGGTTGGAAAAGAACGAAAGTTTTTCACTTTCTCACAATTGCTTGAAAAATTCCTCTCTTGGTCAGTTTTACGTTAGGAATCCAGAATTGTGGTTAGTGCTTGAAAATTCATCGATCTGCATCGAAAAGGGGCGAGCTCTTTTTTCCGACCTGTTTTGTCAGAAGGAATGAAAATTTATCACTGTCTCATAATTCGATGGAAGCTTTATCTATAGCTTAGTTGTGCATGGTGATTCCTTAAATGTGGTTAGTTTTTTGAAAATTCATCATTTTGCAACAACAAAGAGAGAGCTCTTTGATCCGTCCAGTTTTTGTCAGAAAGAGTGACAACTTTTCACTATCTCAGAAATTCATGGAAGCTTTATCTATTCCACAGTTTCGCACGATGATTCTAGGAATATGGTTCGTATCTTAAAATACATCAATTTGCATGGAAAAGGAGCCATCTTGTTTACTGGCCTGTTTTGGTCGCAAAAGAACGAAAGTTTTTCACTTTCTCACAATTGCTTGAAAATTTACTTTCTTGGTCAGTTTTACGTGAGGATTCCAAAAATGTGGTTAGTGCTTGAAAATTCATCCATCTTCATTGAAAAGGGGCCAGCTCTTTTTTCAGCCCTGTTTTGGACAGAAAGAATGAAAATTTTTCACTGTCTCATGATTGGATGAAAACTTCATCTATACACTACGACAAAAGGTACTATTCATGCCCTATTTTTAACCCAATAGGCACCCTTTCTCAGGGGCTGTATATGCGAGGGGAGCAGAAAGTTAGGGCTTACGGCGCCCTATATGGTGAGAGGCGCTGTGGGTGTGACCTACTACACCCTACATCGGTATGTAGGGTGCTGTAAGTTAAACCCTACGACACCCTACATACTGATGTAGGGCGCCGTAGGTCTCTCCAACAACGCCCTATAGAACTATATAGGGCACCATATGTATATTTTTTTAAAAATTCTCTTCTATTTTATTAACCCCACCTGATTCAGTTTGCAATTACATTTTATACACCAGATCAAGTCCAGACATAATAAACACATATCAGGGTTATAATCAAAAGTCATTGTGAGAAACACAAAATTCATCAAGAGTTAGACGTATATATCTACCTAAGCCAAGTCCTTGTTGCAGCGAAACACAAAAGTCATTGTCATTTACTGAGCAAATATCATTATACATTTGGAAGAGTAACACAATTCATCAATCTAATTAACCCTATACAAGTCAACATGAAGAGTTGAAACTATATATATTCACCTTGAAGAAATAAGCATTATCTACAAATCAAGAAGACGTTTGGCCAACAAATCTCGTATTAAATCAATGTCACGTATAAAGGGATAAAACGACTTTCAATGAAAGAACTTAAAGTTAAAGTACTTACTTTTGGATAAAACCACTGTGTGTTTTTATTTATATCTCCACATTTACCGCCCATCATTCGGTATGTCTTGAGTGCGCTGCGATTGAATTGACAATAGTTACATTTGAAAAAAACATTTTTAAACATTGTTAAAAGCAATAATTTACAAATACAAAAACTTACGTATCAAAAATGCATTTTTGCTCTTTCCCTACCTTTCTGCCAGACAACGGATCAAATCAATACACAGTATTCACAATGAGGCAGACAACACAGAGACTCCAATGGTGACTACAACAACACATATAAATGAAAATGAAGTTAGCAAAACAAGTTAATTATTACCAATTAGGCTAAATGTGTTAAAGGGATAACTATAATTCCATACCTTTCAATTATTGGCGCTAGGTAACACATCCTTGGACTAACGTCTGCTCGTATTGTGCTCCCAACGTAATGCACCTAATTTTCTAGAGAATTGTAACTCTTCGTTGTATTCGCAGGACATAAAAATCCATACAAATTACCTCTAGAAAAGTCGACGCAAATACTATGCAAGGTCCTATTAAAGAGTTCAATAATAAAGGAAATAGTGAATTATATAAAACCTAAAAAAATGACATCATCAATTAAAGATAGGAATATAAAAACTTACAAGATTGTAAACTGAAGCCATGTTATATCGAGGTCCTCCAGAGATAGGAATTGTTTCACATCATCCTTGTCGATAACGAATTCATACGTTAGACCATGACCAACAATCCCATCAACCATCTGCATGGTTACGGGTGTAAATTTTTCTCGTAGATGCCGCAGCCGTGACAAGGATGGGAATTTTATAACTTCTTCTGGGTCCTGGTAAAGTAGAGAATACAGATTATAAATATAATGCTGAAAAAAATTTAAGTAAGATCATAAGGTGGCTATTACCTTGTGAGGTGTTGTAGGTGTAGAAATGAGATTTTTTGGCCAAAGAATGAAGCAACCCTTAGATTGGTCTAAATGGAGCACCTCTCGATCAGGGACTGGGATATCGGAGCCTTCCTCACCATCTTCAATACCTATCACCGATACGCGAGACAAGCTATCCGGAATTGGCATAGAATGGTGCGTAGTAGCTTACCTGTAAAAACAAGCATGGGCAACGGCATGTATTGGCTCATCCAGGTAGAGAGTACAATCCTCTCTAACTTCTTTTGCAGGGGAATCAGGGGAAGGGTCACCCAGTACTACTGTCTCAAGCGGATGATTGCTATCTTTGCTACTAGGAAATATAGGGGAATCGATATTCTCTAGTTCATCAATCAGCTTCCCCGATTACAGGAGAGCTACGAACTCAGCTCTTTTCTTAGCTTTCATCTCAGCTCTCAATTGAGCTCTCATCTCAGCTCCCAACTCAACCATCATCTCAGCTCCCAAGATAATATGGTTGATCTGCTGTGTAAGGTCATCTTACATCGTATAATATGTCATAAGTGAGGTACTAATAAACCCAAGATAAACAATCACATATGATTATTATATGTCAGCACTTACAATCCTTCGAGCCACCTCAACAACTGCTTTATTGATGTACTTCCCACCTTTCATCCTCGCTGCTTTCCATTTTTTGTGACGTGGGGGAGGAGCAGGGGCCTGGACGATAACGGTGGGATCTGAGGCGGATGCCTCCTCTAATCTTTGTTGCTCCTCCTCTATCATCTTTTGCTGAAGCTTTCTGTGTTTGCCACGAGAGAAATAATGCGGATAGATGTTTGCAGTACCCTTCTGTTTGTTGGCTTCACTTAATTCCTATTAAGGTATAAGAGGGAAATCTTAGTTATTGATAGAAACAAAATGTAGATGACTGAAGGATGTTACCTGAATTTGTGATTCTTTCCGTGAACAAATAGCCTCCTGTCTTCGAGGGACAGAAACAGATATTTTTGACATGGTTCTTCATCTTTCTTTGACCCCCCGAACATAATATCGCGACAGCTTGTTCTTGAAGTCTTTACACCATATGCGAACAAGCCCCATTCAGTGCTTCTTTATTTCCTTAGTCTCTGGAACGTCATAGGTTTGCTACAAAGTACAACATTTTATAATGAAATTTAAACCAATCGAAATGAAGACAAAAATGAAGTGGTATTGAAAGTTACATACCAAAATTTCTTGCCATATCATATCTCGTGTTTCTTGTGGAACAGACCGGCATCCAGGGTACAATATGCTAACTATACTCCATGCCAAATACCCTAAATAGCTGATAAATCGATCTTGCTCATCACTTATGGGATTCATATTAGCATCAAATTCTACATGTAGCTTCTCCTTTCGTTGGGGACGACGTGCAATCAAGGAGGCCATAGTTGTACATACCCTAACCTTTTTCACAGTCAAATCTGGCACCACCAGTGGGTTTTCATCTACGTGTCCATCACTGTGTGACTCATCAAAATTCGCCATATTTCTGTTAAGAAATCAACGTCAGATATAGATAAATTGCAATCAGCATGAATAAAGTAAACCAAGGTAAACACATATAACACAATATATCGAAATTTTGTAATTAACTCCTTACTTTATGTATTTTCCCATATTCCCTCACAGTGATTTTGTCTTACAGCATAGTGATCATCATCAACTAATTCCGCTTCACATGGTGTAGGCGGATTTATAGTAAAAGGGGGTGTATCGTCCAGGTTAAAGGTTGGATCACCATCCTTTTGTTTTTTACTTTGAAGTACAATCGACATTTTTTTATTTGCTAGGTCTGTGACATAAAACACTTGTCTGGCCTGACTTGCTAGAATGAATGGCTCATCTCTATAACCAACTCTTTCAAGATCAACTGTGGAAATCCAAACTGTTGGTCGACCACAACGGCATTATTGTTAACCCACATACATTTGATAAAGGAAATTTGAACTTGTTGTATGTCATCTCCCAAATTTCTTCAATAACTCCATAGTAAGCCATAGATTCCAGTACAGGGTTCTTGTTTTTTGAACTTGAAAAATGTATAGCTTCAGCTACAACCATCACCCCACTATTTTGTACTGTACTTTTGTCGTCTTGAATCTTTGTGTATAATGAATACCCATTTATATCATAACCGCTCCAGGTGACCACCTCAAATGCAGGCCCCCATGCTAACCATTTGGTCATCTCAGAAGCATCAATGTCACGAGAAACCCTTTCCTTCCACCATCCTATGAATGTCTTATTCTATTCATTCGCTATTTGCATGTCATTCTTTTTAGGATACATCTTCTTTAACACCTATTTATGTTCATGGAAATAAGGTTGAATTTCTTCCATATTATTCAAGATATATAGGTG
>JANTPZ010154643.1:3476-13758 GCA_025593235.1 Vachellia pachyceras
GCAATTTTTGGCAAAAACAGTTATATGGTTTGCCAGGTTGAAATTAGGATTAGGAAACAAGTGATCAAAATAATGACAATATTTTATCACCCATACCTCACCTGGGTTTTGCTATATATGTGTGTGTCCGGAGGACCCGTTGGTAAAGTGTTGCTGTGCTCAATAGCAGAAGGTATTTATGTTGAAAGCCTGTCGCTTCCATGTTTTTAACTTCCCGTCAAACTTTTGTGAAGATCAAAACCTTGGGTTATCGGGTAAGAGGATAAACTCCTTGAGGAGCTATTAAATTCTTAGCGTCAAACTGTTTCCTCTTCTCTCATTTGCTACGTCCTTGAACTTATTTACTAATGGATGAATAACCTATGCACATGTAGTTTTACTGGATATGATGCCTATGCATTACACAATATATGAGGAATGACGCAGTGTAGTAGCGCTTCATCCTAAAATATTTGGGAAGGAGTGCATTTTATGTTTCTTCCCTTGTGATTTTTCTTCCTCTATGATTCATGCATGCTATTGTTGGGATGAGTCACTGCAGTGCAATGAAATCAGGAAGACAAATAGCAACCTGATCATGATAGGGAAAATGGTAAGTACCCAGAATCTATGTAGCTTACTAAACTCTCCTACTCTCCCTCTAAGCAAGGATCTTGCCAATGGGTGAATATAGAAGCCAAGAGAATCTCTGAACAATACTTAATTTTTCATTCATGTCCCTTCGATTACAGCAGGCCACACTATATATAGAACAATAGACACATAACTACTTCCTACATTCTAGGACCACTACACATAACTGAAACCACTACTTACTAACCACCTATTAGTGCTCCTATTATCTTGCTAACACTAACTTAATAACAATAATTAATAATAATTAATTAAAACAGATACAATAATCTCTCCTAATATTTGGTATCCTATCACACACCACAACCTTGCTGGTAATGAAGTTTTGAGACCAACCTCCCTTAACAGTTGATAGATTCACACTATCTCATACACGGATTGTGCTATAGCTCTATACTCTGCTTCAGCACCAAACCAAGATACCACATTCTGTTTCTTACTTCTCCAGGATACTAAATTTCCACCCACAAAAATACAGTATCCTGTAGTCTACCTTATAGTAGCTTTCAATCCACCATAGTTTGCATCACAAAAACACTCAATATCTGTGTGCCCATTATTCTTATATAATATGCCACGACCTGGGGATCCCTTTAAGTAATGCAAGACATGTTCTAAGGTCTCCCATTGGTTAATAGTTGGTGATGCCATGAATTGGCTGAGCACACTAACTGAAAAAGTGATATTAGGACGAGTCACGGTGAGATAGTTTAGTTTTCCAACCAGTTTGCGATATCTCGGGATTTTCAAATGGCTCACTTTTATCATTGCCAAGCAGTTCACCCTTATCATCTTGTAGCAAATTCTCTGGTAGTTTTTCTCCATCAATATCGAGAAGTGGGTTGCGAATCATTGGGAAACTACTAGGTGCAGCTCCTAGTTTTACTGTCTCTTTTAGCAAGTTAAGAACATATTTCCTTTGTGTCAAGAGGATGCCTTTCTTACTCCTCATAACTTCAATCACTAGGAAGTACTTTAATGGGCCCAAATCCTTTGTTTGGAAATGAGAGTTGAAGAAGGACTTGAGTGATGAGATTTCTGAAGTATCACTACCAGTAATCACAATATTATCAACGTACACTACTAGAAGGATTATGCCAGCATCTGTTCTGTGATAAAACACAGAGTGATCACACTTTGTCGCATGCCGAAATTCTTCACCACGGAGCTAAACCTATCAAACCAAGCCCGAGGACTTTGCTTCAAGGCATACAGAGATTTCTGAAGATGACACTTTCCCAGACTCCCCCTGAGCAACAAAACTAGGTGGTTGCTTCATGTAAACTTTCTCATGAAGATCACCATTCAAGAAGGTATTTTTGACATCCAGTTGATGGAGGTCCCAATTATGAGTGGCTGCCATAGAAATAAAGAGGCGGACAGAGGACAACTTGGCCACAGGTGAGAAGGTCTCAGAGTAATCAATTCCATAAGTTTGTGCATAACCCTTTGCAACAAGACGGGCCTTGAGAGGTTCGAGAGTGCTATCAGCCTTGGTTTTAACAGTGAATATCCCTTACACCCAATTGCTTTCTTTCCTCGAGGTAAATCAACTAGAGTCCAGGTACCAGCCTAATCAAGGGCCGTCATCTCTTCGATCATTGCAGCACGCCAACCCAGGTGGGCTAAGACAGTATGGAGAGTTGTAGGAATGGTAATGGCATCTAAGGAGGCAACAAAGGAACAAGAAGCAGGAGACAAGTGGTTATAGGAAACAAAGGAGGAAATGGGATGGGTGCAAGTGTGTGTACCTTTACGAAGAGCGATGGACAAATCAAGAGTTGGGTCAGGCTCGGGGATAGGTGTCTCAGGCTCATGCGCAGGGATGCTTGGTTCAGGATTAGAAGAGGAAGCAGATAATGGTTGGCTAGAGTCAAAACCAGCCACATTACTTAGGACGCCAAACATAGACGTTAGTGATAAGTGGTCGAGCAGGTGCTGGAGCCGGCGGGGAAGGAACCTGATACAACAAAAGATCATCCTCCTCGTCTAGTGAAGGAGGTGGAGAGGAGGAAGAGAAGAAAGGAGTAAACTCATGAAAGGTAACATCATTAGATACCAAATACCGATTTAGGGTAGGAGAGAAGCAACGACAACCCTTTTGGACTCTGGAATAACCAAGAAAAACACATTTGAGGCACTTTGGGTCTAACTTGGAAACATGAGGACGGACATTCCGGACAAAGCAAACACATCCATAAATTTTAGGATCAATAGGAAATAGGGACTTGGAAGGGAAAAGAGTTTGGTAAGGAATGTCACCATTAAGCACTGAAGATGGCATACGGTTGATAAGAAAGCAGGCAGTAGAAACTGCGTCTGCCCAAAAAGGTTTAGGAACCCTCATATGAAACATTAGTGCCCGAGCTACTTCAAGTAAATGTCGATTTTTTCGCTCTGCAACACCATTTTGAGCAGGTGTATCAACACAAGAAGATTGATGAAGAATACCATTCTGAAGCATATATGATTGAAAAGAGGAAGAAAGGTATTCTTTTGCATTATCACTCCTTAAGGTATGCACAGTAACCCCAAATTGCGTTTTGATCTCGGCACAGAAATTACAAAAATGAGAGAATAATTCAGAACGATTTTTCATTAAATATAACCATGTGGCACGAGAATAATCGTCAACAAACGTAACAAAATACTTGAAACCAGTCTTTGACGCAATAGGACACGAACCCCAAACATCTGAATGGACTAATTCAAAAGGGGACGCAGCCCGTTTATTGACTCGAGACGCTAAAGGTAGACGATGATGTTTGGCAAACTGACACGACTCACAATCTAAAGAAGATAAGGAATGAAACTGAGGAAACATCCGTTTGAGAGAAGACAAGGATAAATGACCCAAACGGCAATGCATGTCAAAGGGAATGACTCCACCGGAACAGGCACCTGAACGAGGCACTTGATCATCCAGAAAGTAATGGACGCCAGATTCATAGCCTCTACCAATAATCTTCTTCATCGTGAGATCCTGTATCAAGCAATAAGTTGGAAATAGTGAGACAAAACAATTCAATTGACGAGTAAGTTTACTGGGGGAAAGAAGATTGAAAGCAAGTTCAGGAACATCTAGCACCGATGATAATTGGATAGAAGGAGTGGGCTTAACAGTGCCAGAACTAAGAACACGGGAATAGGAGCCATTAACAATGGTGATACTGGAAGGTGTGGCATAAGAATTATAAGTAGAAAAGAGATGACGGTTACTTGTCATGTGATCAGTGGCGCTAGAATCTACGATCCACTTCGAGGAAGAAGAGACAAGAGAGGTAGCTGTATTACCTATGGTGGCAAGAGCACTTGGTGGTGGTGATGATGGCACTGTAGAAGTCAGAGATTCCTGATACTTGGAGAACTTGGTGTATTCAGCAGCGGAAATAGTAACCCTGTCATTATTAGACGATGTGACATGTCCAAAGGTAGTTCTTTGTTGTCGGTTCTACAACTTGCGACATGTGCGCTTGGTATGACCTGGTTCCTTACAGTAATAGCAGGTGACTCCACTAGAGTCCTGATAAGCTCCCCCTGGCCGGGAGCCCCCCCTTTGTGAACCGGAGGACGATGATCGGATTGACCCTTACTTATGAGAGCACTAGTAGGGGTGCCAGAAGAAGGCTGAGAAAGGTTCTGAGTGCGCACGACACAAGAAAAAACATCCTGAAGACTAGAAATCTCAGACCCAGATAAAATTTGAAAACGGACCGTCTCATATTCAGATGGTAAACCAGTGAAGAAGCTCATGACAGCTAGTTGCTCCCGTTGAGTCTGTTGTACCTGAATATCAGTAGTTAAAGGCAATACATATTCAATTCCTCATAAGTGCGTTTGAAGTCCATAAAATATGCCTTGAGAGGGTGGTCATTTTTGTCTGCCTTATAAAAATCTTTGCAAACCTCGCAAACACGAGAGATATTTCCCTTGCCTGAATACAGAAATTCTAAGTAATCTATCAGTGCCTTAACAGATTCACAGTGATTGATAGACAGAATAATCTCACTTTCAATAGAATTATGAATTTGTAAAAATAATTTGGTATCATCACACAACCAAGCTTTATGTGAATCATCTGAAGGTGGATTGGCCGTCAGATGATCCTCCTTATCAATACTTTGTAAGTACATTCGAACAGCCTTACTCCAGTCCATAAAGTTAGTTCAACTTAACTTATGGTCAGTAATTTTAGTCACCACCGGAACAACCTCCGAAACAATAGAAGATTTAGTCTCAGCCATAGAAAAATTTAGCAAATAGCAAAAGGATGAGCCATGAGCATAATAATCAATAAGGAAGGGTCTCACCAGGGACCAAGCAACAGAAAAGAGTTACCGAAAGTGAATGAAGCGACTGCAGCTACACCAGGAGCTAGCTAAACACAACAAAACCGGACAATGCTCAAACAGAGTAAGCCTAGAAAGAAAACCTCAAACCAGGGCACGAAACCTCCAGTAGAATGACGGAAATGAGGAGACGAAGCCGAAGATGTAGATCGCCGTTGAAAACTCATTGGAATACGGTGTCACACGCCGGCGCGTGTAAGTCCGACGAAACTTCAGGTGGCGTGTAAAGCTCAAGCGCTTGTCAGACGGCTATGAAACTCTGGGGTATGACCGATCTGGACCAGACGAACCTCCCTGTGAGGCGCGTGTTCCGTGATCGAGACCTAACCAGAGGCGCCACACGTACGTACACAGCGTTCTGAGCACTCCTCCGCCACGAAACAGTGTTCTGAAATGAGAGCAGCAACGGCCAGAGAGCAGCAAGCAGACACCAAGGAAGAAGGAGACTAAGGCAGCCAAGCAAAAAAGGAAGAAACTTTTCAAAAAATTCTCTGCTCTGATACCATGTAAAGATATGCACTGAATAGCTTATGTTATTCATACGTAAATGAGGGAATTTATAGACAATGTGGGAGCATCAGAATTAAATATTCTTAATGACTAATAATTACACTTAATGACTAATAATCTCCTAATAATCATAACCAATCCCCTACGAAGAATATCTGATTATATATTAATTACAATATATTTACAATGAGCAAGTTAAGAAGGTTTAACTTGACTAAAACAATGGCACATTTCAGAATATAAAGGAGAAAGTTTATTGAATAAAGTTGGATGCATCTTTCTTATATGTTTAAAGTTGTTGATCTAACGTATAATTTGTGATCGCATCACTAAGATGGGTCCTAATAAATGAAGTTACTTTTCCAAAATTGTCTTCTACTTGAATGAGATACAAGCCCATAGAGTTTGTAGCACTAACCAATTGCCTTTCTTGACTCAAAGTCTTGAATTCTATTGCCACCATTAAAAGTGAAATCAATGGTTTCTTTAGTTTAATGGTATTCAGCTCTTTAATTAAGGGTTTGTTTGCATCCTCTTCCAGAACCTAGGTTTTACCCCAGAACCTAGGTTTTACCCCAAAACCTAGGTTTTATCAAGCACAAAATTTTTTCAGTAAAGCTATTTTGGATACAAAACCTCGTTTTAAAACCTTGAAACTTAGGTTTTCTCTTTCCTACTTTTCCTCTTCTTCCTACTTTTTCATCTTTCCTCTCTCATACTTTTTTCCTTCTTTCTCTTTCATCTCTCCTACTTTTTCTTTCTTTCTCTTTCCTCTCTCCTACCTTTCTTTCTTTTCTTTCCTATTTCCTACTTTTCATTCTTTCCTCTTTCCTACCAACTTTTTTGCCTCGGAATCCGTAAAAGCTAATAACTTTCCAAACATAAATCACTTTTCAAAATCTAGGTTTTGCCTCGGAATCTGTAAAAGCTATTTTCCAAAATCTATTCTCCAAAACCTAGGTTTTGTCTCGGAATCTGTAAAAGCTATTTTCAAAATAGCTTCCAAACAAGTCCTAAGCCTACTCTAGAATCTAAAATAGCACCCCAATCTGACAGTAGTTTAATGTTGAAAGACGTATGCTGTAGTGAGTTGAGAAATAGTGAATATAGGAAAGGGGCGATCATTTGGAAGGAAAATATGATTATTCTTTGTGTTCTGACCAACTAGAATGATGAGAGTTATTATTACTGGTACAATCCTAAGTAGATATATTGGAGATTTTACTTGACTTAAATAAACTGTGAAAAATCACTGGGATTCTCACGTAGTGTGGTAAGGAATTAGTCGGTTATAATTGGAGCACTAGTTAAGGATTTTAATGGTGCTTTCAGCTGTATGGTTTTCTCTTTGACAAATTTTTGTTTTATGTCTCTAATTTGTATGGTAATGTATTCAAGGCTCATGGCTCTTACGAAGAGCTTCCATTCATTTTATTTTAAAGATATTGAGTTTCTCTCATGTATGGATGTATCATTTCGTTTCTTCTCGCCTTGTGGGTTCTTTTTGCTTCCTTTCATAATTCTAGAATAATTTATTTTCTACCAATGTACTGTTTACTTACCCAAAAGTAGTTTTTTAGATAACTTTTTACACTTCTATGCATATTTGACATCCAACCATAGCAACCTTTTTAACCTAAGATTCACCATATTTTTGCATTTTACTGCAACATTGTCTAAACTAGAGGTGGTTGGTGGGACGTGGGTTGGGCCAGTGTCTTAATTGGAATTTGTAAAATCATTGCTTTCAGTGGTGAACCATTCATCTGAGCAATGGATTTCGCAGCTTCAAGTTTCATTCATAGCAACGTAGGGTACTTATAGAGTGAGATCTTGGGTCTTGTTACAAATTCTAAATAAAGTATAATATCAGATCACACCAAATCTGATCCTAATCTCCTAAATTATATAAAAGATAATGAGAAAATATATGAAACATCAACTAATAGATCAGATTAAATGAAACCCATCTTAAATGGGCTTGGGCCATTGGTGCCTTGCAATAAGTGGAAAGCACAAGTGTACGTAGAACAAGTTTAGGTGCTAAAGCAATACACTGTCTTAGCTTGTGAGCATAGGAATTCTAATTTTTTACATGGATGAGACTGATCAGTGACGAGAAGATTTAATCGGAAATATCAACAGATTCTTGCGGCCTACTCACAATTCAAAAGGTAATCTGAGTTTGTCCCTCATAGCCTATTGGGCCAGGTCATTTCTGGGCTAGGCGTAAAGTAATAGTTGGGGTCTAGTCAAATGAAGTCCAGATTTGTTGGGTCTAGTTCTATGTGATCCATGTCATGCCTCTACTGCTTTACTGAAGGAGTATTAAGGTGCTGAATTATACTTGACAGTATCCAACTAGGTTAATCTTACAAAATATATTAAGCATTCAGAAATTAATGCATGGGTTAGTGGTTGTTATCGATAGTTAGGGGATTTTCTCTGTCAACCAATTGGCCCTGAGAAACAAATTGATTATATTCTGTCTACTTCTAGCTTAAATTATTGAGATTCCAAATGTATTCATACAATTAAATGTCACAATGGAAAATTTAGCATGTGTTTTTATTTAGTTGTCATCATATGATCTATGTAGCCAGCTTCAGTGAGATAAGGCTTTTGGTTGTTGTTTGTTCCTTCCCTCCCCATATGGGCTTGCTATTTTTCCTTACTCTTTTGAAATCATGGTAATAAATTATAGAGCAGAACAAAATGTTAGAGGCTTGGAATTTGCATTTTTGTAGTGGATAGGTTTTCCTCATCTAAAATGCATTTTCCAATATTTCATATTCTAGAAATGATAGGGAATGAAATGTTACAAAATTATGATATTTCACATTCTAAAGTGCATTTTCCACTGATAATAATATTGCTACAGATATAAATGTTTATACAAGTTAATAAAATGAGGTTGAAATTTGACAGTCATAAGTCCTAGTTGCTGCCAGAAATTGGCTCTTAAGAACAAGTGAGTTACTCATCTTGATTTTCCTTTGATAATATCATCTTACACAGTCCTCATGTGCCTACACTGACATGAATTCAGCTTTATAGCTACCTAGGCTTGATGGATCATATGATTGAGACTCTGATGGTCCTCCAGATGTCTACTTTGCCTGTCTGATTTGTATTACAAGATATATGATGTCTGATTTCTGATGGAAACCTCATTATTTTCATGTCCAAAAATCAAACTCATGCTGAGCATTTCTTGCCATTACTCATTGCTTTTTCCTCTTTGTAAATGAATACATCATTTGATGTGATGTTTATGAAGTCCAGAAAAGTCTTTAGAAGGTTGTATCCTCTGTCTAGCCCAATTCACTGCTTCTGTGGAACAATACGCAGATAATCATTAAAATGAGGGGTGACTTTGCGATCAACACTTGAAAGATTGGATCTAGTAATTGGCATATCTTATGCCTCGTTTGGTACGCAGAATTCATTTTAATGGATATGGAAATGGATATAGATATGGATGTGGAAATGGAAATGGAAATGAGGTTTAAAAGTATGTTTGGTATGTCATGGAAATGAGGTATGATTTTTAGATGAAAAGACCTAAAAGTTCTTATAAATTAAAAAATCCTTTTTTTTAACTTTTAAAACTACCTAAATCAAATTAAAAAATTTTTAGATAGAATTATCAACATGGAATTGGAAATCCAAGCTTTTCATGTGGAAATGAAAATCCATGAGTTTGATGGAATGGAAGCCAATTCCATCATACCAAACATGCATGGATATGGAAATCTTCCATATCCATGCCTCCAAATTCCATCAAACCAAACGGGCCCTTAAATATATAGAAATCTGAGACATGACACCTGTATGGAACCAAACTTGCATGTTGAATCGGTTGCCAGCAGCTGTGGCTGAAAGCAGTCTTGAAGACTGGTGATAGCATCTGAAGGTGAGAGAAGGAAAAATATCTCTGCATTTATAAAAAACACGTGTCATACAGACTGTCATCCACCCCTCAACACATTTTTAAAAGATCTGATTTGTTTTATTTTTACTCGTGGTGCATAAAGACTGGTGATAGCATCTGAAGGTGAGAGAAGGAAAAATATCTCTGCATTTATAAAAAACACGTGTCATACAGACTGTCATCCACCCCTCAACACATTTTTAAAAGATCTGATTTGTTTTATTTTTACTCGTGGTGCATAAAGACTGGTGATAGCATCTGAAGGTGAGAGAAGGAAAAATATCTCTGCATTTATAAAAAACACGTGTCATACAGACTGTCATCCACCCCTCAACACATTTTTAAAAGATCTGATTTGTTTTATTTTTACTCGTGGTGCATAAAGACTGGTGATAGCATCTGAAGGTGAGAGAAGGAAAAATATCTCTGCATTTATAAAAAACACGTGTCATACAGACTGTCATCCACCCCTCAACACATTTTTAAAAGATCTGATTTGTTTTATTTTTACTCGTGGTGCATAAAGACTGGTGATAGCATCTGAAGGTGAGAGAAGGAAAAATATCTCTGCATTTATAAAAAACACGTGTCATACAGACTGTCATCCACCCCTCAACACATTTTTAAAAGATCTGATTTGTTTTATTTTTACTCGTGGTGCATAAACATCGGTATGTGCAATGTGTATATATATTGTTTCTTGGGAAAATGAGTTTCAGGTCCCAAGTAAGGGACTTAACCATCAAATGGTCCCAAAGATTCAAAAAACTATTAAAAGGTCTCAAAAGAAGCTGCTGAGGTTGTTAACGAAGGCTGCTGAGGTTGTTAATGACAACCTCAGCAGCTTCTCTTGGGA
>JANTPZ010154647.1:0-15927 GCA_025593235.1 Vachellia pachyceras
GGAATTCCTGAAATGAAATAACAAATTTTGGCAGTATCACTTGCTCATGAAGAAATTAGGCACAAATATATCATTATTCATGGCATATGACCCCAAAATTACATTAATCCAATTCAACAACTCCTAATCACAATTTAAGCACAAAAAGGTCATGAATGGGCCAAAATTGACTCTATGACTCTGGAAATTCAAGAGGAAAACTAATATAATTAAAGCTCAATCACTAGAGCAAGAGGATCCTCTTGAAGCTGTCAAGAATTCAATTCCTACTGTGCCCATTCCTCTGGTTAAAATTTCGATACAAGATATGGTTTAGGCTCCATATCCCCGATAGAGATAAATATTCCTAAACCTTTCTCCAAGCAGTTCAACTTTTGGGACAAAACAGTTAACGCTGAGCACATCTATTAGGAGCTTTCATGTCATCCCGTTTTAAATTCAACTTCTGCAAAGTGAAATTTCGCCTAAAAGCATATTTTCCTTTTCACTCTGTCATGAGCATACCATCTTCCCAGGGGTCTAAACTGACATTAGATGATTAAATTACAATTTCCAATCTCCGAAATTGAAACAACACCAGTCGATTGCTTTCGTCACCAGAAACCAGTAGACGACTTTTACCTAGATCAATTATTCAATCGCAATAACGATTTACATCCAACAAGCTCAATGAATTTACCAACAAAGAATTATACACTAAATTTTAACTTGTGCAAAGACATAAAATTAGTAGGGTTGTGTGGATAATTTTTCAAAGAAAACGTACATTTGGACTAGAATCATCGGCGACGAGGTTAGACTTGAAGATACTTCCACGACCAACATGCAAAAATGGAAAATGCTTGCTTGAAAAACCTAACATAGGATTGCCCACGTAAATGGGGTAAGGACGCGATGGATAGGAAAGGGATAGTAGCTTGGTTTTTAAGGGCTTTGAAACAAGGATGCAGAACAAGGATTGGAAGCTAAGAGAGATCGATTGGTAAAAAAGGTAGCCATTGAAAAGGCTATACCCAGTACGCAATGTGGTAATCTTGGGAAGCTTACCAGGAGCAATTGAATCAGAGAAGCATGAAGAAAAACCCAAAATGTAGGGAAGTCTTGAGGATAAGTCAGCGGAGATGCTCACGACGATCGATGGCTTCGTTCTAGATGGAGGCACGATCTATTACTTGAACCTACCAATCATCGCGGCTGCTTCATGATTGTATCCTTTGAAACCCTCTCTTGCTCCCTTTCTTGATCCTGATAAGAATGGAATGAGAAAAAGAACAAGGGAGGCGGTGAAGTAGAGTGCTGAGAATTTTGGAAAGGGTTTCTAAAAATACATGTTGACTTAAAATCCGCGGTAAAATTCCTACCGTTGCGGGTAAATTATGCAGATTTTCTATTCGTGGGTAGATTACACGGATTTTAAATCCGTGGGTAAATTGCTGCGAAAATCTTTCACTGGAAAAATCCGTAGGTATTTTAAATTTTTTTACTAGTTCTTCTTATACTCACATAACCTTATTCCTAAATCATTTTCCATATATCATTCCACTCAAAACACCACTCTCCTTTTAAATGGAAAATTAGACAGCACCTCCCCTAGGGTTTCATGATTCCCAAAATTCATACAAGCTTCAATCCAACACAAAACACACACCAATCAACTCTTTAACTTGCATAGAGTTGTTTGATAACTATCAATTGAGCTAAATCCCTCTCTTCCTCATTTTCTCTCATTAAAAAAACCTAACTTTTCAATAGCCAAATTCAAGAAAATAAATCGATAGAAGTGAAGAGGAAAGCCAAGAAGTAAGAATATACAAGAAATTTCATCAAAACCCATCTTACCTTGGATCTCTTGCAGCTTTTTCCTCTCTAATGGCCTCCTCCCTGTCCACCACTTCTCTCACTGGTTTGGTATTAGTTTTGCATGAAATTCCTAGCTATAAATAGAAGAGAATACATGTTTTAATGATATACCAAAATGATCCAAGGGTGAAGATGAGATCTTGCATTTTTCTCATGATCCAAGGGTGGAGATTTAGGCAGCACAAAAGCCCCTTTTTCTACCCATTAAACTGACTTTTATGGCCTAGAAAATAAGAAGAAAAACTATCCCATATGCTAAATTGTAAAGTGTCCCTTAATCCTGTATACCTAAGACTGATATAGTAACTTTGTTCTGATAAATTATACCATTAGTTTGAGAAATTTATTCCTCTTTTTGGCCTTTAAATATGATAATTACAAGTTGCTTAACACCATCATAACCATTTTACTTTTGGTAACTTCAAGTTTCCATAAAGTTACTTTCCGCTTCTGAAAATGTTTTTAGGCGATTTTATAATTGTTAACATGATTTGAGGTCACAAAAAATTCCTAAAATTCTTCCTGATACTCTTACACTTTTTTTTCTTCAAATGGCTTTCTGAAATGTCTTTAATTAATTTTTGAAGAAAACCCTAATTCACGATTTTCCGGACATTTTCTTTCTGATCAAGGAAATTGTTTCTCACTTTTTCTTAGAAACAATTTTACAAATACTAGAATTTTCAAGCTATTTTTTCTTGCTTTGAGATCAAACATCTGAGGCCTTTAGGCATTTTAAATAATCATTTTTTTGCTAATTCTTTATTTAAATAGCCAAAAATTAAATGACAAGTAAAATTCCCGCAACAGATTCACAGGTCATTTTAACCTAAACTGAGCCTCACTTACTTATCAGTGAATGTTTCTCTATCCGACTTTGTCTTAAAAAAATTTCTGATATTTTGGTTAAACTTTAACCAAAATGCCTTTACTCTTTTCTCAAAATGACCATTATGTCCCTATATTTTCAAAAATGACCATTATGTCCCTATCTTTTAAAAAATGACCATTATGTCCCTATCTTTTCAAAAATGACCATTATGTCCCTATATTTTATAAAATGACCATTTTGCCCTTACTTTTTCTTTATTGACAAAATGGCAACTCAGGACTTCTTTTAATCTCTTTTTACTTTTTGGACCCTTTACTGATCTACAGCCCTTCGTTTATCCTTCCTTTACAATTACTAAAATTTGGAAGATTACAAAATCCCTGATAGATAGGGATACATGGGACTGATCGCCCTAGTGCAAGGAACGCTACTTCCTGATAGACAAGGAGAAAAAACATATTCCTGATAGACAGGAATTAAATAGGATTCCATTTCGAAAGTCTTTTCATCAATTAAACCAAAACCTTTTCCCCGTTAGAAAATTAAAATCTGCCTCGTCTCACAATAATTTCACCTCAAATAAAATGAAAACATATATCTAACTTTTTTTCTTTTCAACTAAAAAAATTCAAAAAGTAACAACCTAAGTAATTTTAAATGAGCAGTGATATTTTTTTAAATATAATCATAATATTTTACATATATAATGTCTTACCTTTTGCTAACCAAATATAATTTCTTACTTATAAATATGCTTCATTCATAATTCATTTGTAATTTTCATGTCCTAGATAAGATAACTATTATAACTAAAAACAAAATAGTATTCAATGGAGATAAAGAAGACATTTTGAATCTGAGGCAAATTAATGGAAACTTTCTTCTGCTATTAATGTATGGTAGATAAAGAAATCAAGAATCATGGAATTTTCTCCTTCATCTCCTGTGACACTCCTTAACTTAACCTTTAGCCTCATTATAAAGTGAATTAGAATCAAAAGGAAGCCTCATTATGATCAAAGGGTCCAAAAGTTTCAATTTGAAAACTTTCAAGTTTTTAAAAGTTACTATTCACTGCATTTTGGACCAACTTTGAAAATTCATAACTAATTGTAGAAAAATCAAAATTGAGTGCTTCCAATTTATATTTAAAGCTTTTAAGTTCCTTTATAAGGGAAAAATATTCATTGAGTTATTTACTTGCCCAAATGATGCAGTTTAATTCGTGAAAAAGTACTGTTCATTTGGTCATTTTTCTATTTTCCCAGGTTTTTCAGTGATTTTCTTTCAACTTTGGAACTTAATAACTCTCTGTACAAAATTCCAAATTCAGTGTTCTTTGGATTTTTTTAAATCTTACAATATGAACTATTTTTCTGTAAAATTTCATCCCATTTGGAGTTCATTTCCTCTATTTCCCATTAACCCAAAGTTAGGGGTTTGGTTAACTTAACTTCAACATTTCAAGTTTTTCAATTCCAACTTTACCACTTGAAACCCTAACTTCTAATCCTTTTTTAACCTTGTTTAATCATGCAATTGGAGTTCCTTAACTAGAATATACCAACATACATGCATATGTTTACATTACATATTACATGCCATACATAAACTCCCAAAATAGCATGATATTACAACACAGTTTCATTAACAAAATCTCATCAAATTCCATGCTTCAAGCTTCATACATTTTCTCTTTTCCTTTTGATGAACTTACTAACATACAAAAGCTTACTAGTGGGGGAGGGTGAGATTTTTGGAAATCTCAATAGCAAAGCTTACTAACATACATGTAAAATTGGCATGACATGCTTTAAGTTCATAAACTTGTGTAACAATGTCAAATTGTGTACCAAGCACATATTCAATGCATATGGCCATAGCATAATGTTACTCATAAACACATTCAACAATGTCATAATCATAAACAAGTCATGCACAACATCTAGAGCATTTCACAATTATTTTGGATAAGTTAGAAATCTTTGCTACCTTTAGGCTTTACTTTCTCCTTAGCTTTGTTCTTGATTTTGTAACTTGTCTTGGTCACTTTGAAAATCACCCTTTTTGAACAAAATTCTTGTCTACACAATGGAGAATATAATGGCCATTAAACATGAGCCATTACCCATGCAAGAACAATGTAAAAGCCCCTTAACCATTCTCTTGAATTTCTTAAACCCTAGAACATCAATTTATCTCTAACTTTTTCTAATGCTTCCATAAACTTGGGACCACTTATACCCTACACAAAAACTCATTTTGGATCCATTGGAAGCATCAAAATCATCAAAACAATTCATCTCCATGCAAATTCCAGCTCAGCCGAAACAGTACCCACATATCAAAAAATATGAATTTTCAACTTCTAACCATTCTACCACTTGTTTCTTGTTTCCAAACTCTCATTCATGCATGGGAAAACATGATTTAAACTCTTCTATATCAAATGGAAAATTGGACAGCACCTCTCCTATTTTCTCATGATTTTCCAAATTTACAAAAGTCACAAAACAACTCAAACAACATCAACATCATCATCAATAAGCTTCTTTCAACAAGAGGAAGCATTTGCAACCAACAAATGGCTTTAAATCCCTCTCTTTCTCACTTTTTTCTCAAGAACCCTAGGTTATGAACTTGAGAAAAGAGAGACTAAAACATATTTCTAAACCATGGAAGTGAAAGAGGAAGTTGCAAGGAAGAGATTGGTATATGGTAAGAGGTGCTTCTCTTACTTACCTTGAATTTCCACCAACTTTTCCTCTCTTCTTGGCTCCTAGAATGGTGTCTCCTTGCTTCTCTTTTTCTTCCTAAATATGACGGTGCAAATGGCTGGAGTTGAAGACCAATTTTCTGTTTTAATAATCCACCATTTAATGGATTAAGGGCTAGGATTACATCTTACAATCTAAGCTTAATCTAAGGGATCTTGTTATGCCACACACCTAATACTTGTTGGCTCCTCATTGGGTGATTAAAAGATGCAATGATGGCTGATATTTTTCTGGTTAAAATCTGGTTACTTCAACCAAACTGGATCCCATTCGGTTACTTTTACCGATTAAACTTTTACCGGTAAACTTAACTTTATTCCAGCAAATCTTTTTCTACTTTTCTGGAGATATTTTCTTTCTCATTTAATCTCCATATTTTCACCTTGAATATGACAAAATTATTATCCCCAAAATACCCTTTACTTTTATCAAATTTTACAGGATTAATTTATCCTGTCCGAAATCCCTTAAAACGTACAATCGGAGAGCAAAATTCTTTTAGGGCCTTGAAAAATATTATATTTTTCACTGATTCTCAAGCCCTTTTCCTTTTTCCAAAATGCCCTTTAGATTTTTCAAAATTAATTTTTGAAATAATCATTTTTCGGGGATTTTTGGGGTCTTTTCGAGAAAATCGCCTTAATTGTACACTGGATAATAATTTTATTAAATACTATATAATTCACTGGATTTTTCATATTTTTCTCTAAATTTTTGGAGGGTTCCTGGTACCTTAAATAATTATTTTTCCCTTTTTCACCCTTCAAAATTATATAAATAAAAATTTAATTTGAATTTGGAAAATCCGTGTTTTGTCATTGCGACTGGTAAGTAGAGATTTATCTGGGCATCTGTAAATTTTTATGATATTTTGGTCAATTGGTTGACTTTTGATTGTGACTTTGACTTTTCTTCTGTCAAGTGACCAAAATGCCCTTCAACTTTCTCATAATTACCATTTTGCCCTTACTTTCTCTACTTTTTCCAAATTTACTATTTTGCCCTTACTTTTGATACTGAAAGACCTTTATGTCCTTGGTCTTTTATTAAATGATGTATGAGTCCCTTTCCTGAAGGTTTTCCCATCCTCATATTACTCTGGGCAATTTTTCTTAACTCTGGAATTCCTACGGAACTCCGTGTACTACGCCAGTTCTAACTACAATTTCTGGCTATAACTTCTTTTCTTTATGAGCTATTTGCCTCTGATTTCTCTTTTCATTTCCTAGTTATCGGATTGCATTGATTTCAGCTAGCATAGAAATTGTGGATATCACACTAAAGCCCTTAGATTTAAACTTAATCACTAAGTATCAATCTTAGCCATTGAAATTTTGTGAAGGGTTTTATAAATCCATTTCTACTCCATTCCCTCCCACTTTGGCCAACTTTTTACTACTGGAATTGAGAGAGGAGAAGACGCCATTTCTCTTGGAGAAAGGAGGAGAAAAGCTTGACGAAAATCAAAAGTAAGAGGTGGATGCACCTTAAGCTATACATAAATCTATTCCTTGTGCTCTCCTCTACAACTTCCATGGATTGGAATTTTAATTTGGTCTCTCTTTCTCAAGTTTGATACTTAGGGTTATTGAGAGCTAAAGTGAGAAAGAGAGGGATTTGAGCTTGTGATTGGTTGCAAAAGTCTCCTTGTGATGTAAGGAGCATGCTGATATATATATATTGTGGTTGTTTGAGTTTGTTTTTTAATTTTGTAAAATTTGGGAATGATGAACTTTTAAGGGAGGTGCTACCCAAATTTCTACTTGATATTGGAGAGTTAAAATCAAGCTATACCATCCATGAATATGAGTTTAAAATCAAGAGAATAGTAGTATAAGTGTTAGAAGTTGGAAAAATCATGTTGATGGTAGATGTGTGGGTGTTTCAGCCTGTTCTGGTTCATAGGGGAAGGAATGCTCTTTTAATGATTTTGGTGCTTCCAATGTGTTCAAAATGTGTTTTTGTATAGGGTAAGATTGACCACAAGTTTAGGGAAGCATTAGAAAGTGTTAAAGACAAGTTTAAGGTTTTAGGGTTTATTAAGTTTAAGGGGGTGATTAAGGGAGAATTACATTGCTATTTGCCTTGGAAATGGCTTGTGTTTGATGGCTATTATGCTTACAATTGTGTAGGCAAAAGTTTGGTGCAAGAGAGTAATTTCCAAAGTGAACAAGAGAGCCTACAAGTTAAGGAGAATTAAAGATTCAAGGTAGCAAGACCATCTAACTCTAATCTAAGTTATTATGCAAATTCTTTTGAATGATACATGACTTGGTTTGAAACTTATGATGATGAAAGTGTGGATGTAAGCATGTTCATGCTATGGCCATATGCATTTATGTGTTTCATGTTGCACTTTTATTATTCCACATTTACATGAAAAGTTGTTATGCATTTTATGAAGTATGTTAGATAGTTTTGCTATTGGGATTTCCAAAAATCTCACTCTCCCCCACTAACCATTTTTAGGTGCAAGTTCTTCAAAGGGTAAGGAGAAAATGTGTGATGCTTGAAGCAAGGATTTCACATGCTTATGCATATGGACATATTGTGTAATATGTAGTTTAAACCCATGAATATTTGCTTGATATGTGGTGGCTAATGTATGCTTAAAGAAATCCTATTTGAATGGTTAATCATGATTAAAATAGGATTAGAAGTTAGGGTTTCAAATTATGAAGTTTTAAAATAACAAGTTTGACTAATTGTCATAAGTGAAGTTGGTCAAACCCCTTACTTTGACCTATCTTGAAATAGAGCGAATGGACTCCAAATGAGTTGAAATTTTCCATAATCATAGTTCACATTACAATCTTTAAAACAAGCCAAAGAACACTGGATTTGGATTTTCGTACAGAAAGTTATGATGTTCCAAAGTTTAAAGAAAATCACTGAAAAACCTGGAAAATTCAAAAATTACCAATTGAACAGTACATCTTTACGCATTAAACTATGTCAATTGAGAAAGCTAATGACTCAATGATATTTTCCCCTTATAGAGGAACTTATAAGCTTCAAATAGAAATTGGAAGCACTCAATTTCGATTTTTCTAGAATTAGTTATGAATTTTCAAATTTGATCCAAAAAACTGTGAATAGTAACTTTCAAAAAGTTGAAAGTTTCCATTTTTTATCTTTTGGACTTTTTAAGTAAATTGAGGCTTCCATTTGGTTTCAATTCAATATAAAATGAAGGTAAAGGCAAGGTTAAGGTGTGTTACACTTGTTTGGTATCAGAGCAAAGGTTTGGGATTTGTTTGGAATAATTGTGCATTGTTATTGATATATTTTGCACATTATTCAATATGCATATGAAGTTGATATGTCATGAGCTAAATGTTATGCTATGCATTGGTTGTCTCTTATGAGTACATGTTAGATAGCTATATCTTATGTTCATTATTTTATGAATAAATATGACTAGCTAAACATGAAAAGTCAAGTATACCAGTGAAGTATCCGAAAAAGAGAAGGAGCTGCACAAGCTACCACAATATGTAGGGGATAAGGATATGAAGATCCAGTGTTTGATAAAGATTGTTTCTCTTCAGCGCATACTGGGTGCTAACACCTGAGGACTCTGAGAGTACACTACTCTATATGGACGAGGGTTTTGGTTAGCATATATATAGATGGGCTACAGAGATATATGAGATGGATCAGATTGTCCAGAAACCGTAAGCCCGGTAGAGATGCCAGTACCAAAGGAAGAGCTCCCAGTATAAGAAGAGGATCCAGAAATAGGAGAGAAATCCAAATACACTTTATTTGGATCAGGATCTAATATGATAATATCATCTTGAGTTTCAAGTGGGATGTAAAGGTACCAAAAGATCAAAGTTTAAACTGCAAAGTTTGTTCAAAGGAGATAGTTTACGGGAAAGCCAGACGTCGTATATGGATTATGCCAAACGTAACCTGGAATTGAATACCCGTGAACTTACAGAACTACCTTTCTCCTCAAAGATGAATATTTTATTTAGCCGAAAAGAAAGGGCCAGTGAGGCCTTTGAGCTTGATTAGCCGCAAAAGATGCAATAGGGACTTCCTACTCAGTTGAAATTGAATTTAAAGAGTACCTTAGTGCTATTTCGGTAGTCTGAGAGTTCCTGGTTGTATTTCCAAAAGAGATCAGCTAATTGCCTCCAGAGAGAGGGATGGAGTTTGCTATTGATCTAGTACCAGGAACAGACCAGATATTAAAGACTCTGTACAGAATGGCTCTAATTGAGATAGAAGAGATAAAAGAGCAGATAGAGGAGCTATTAGAGAAGAGGTTTGTTAAACCCAGTGTTTCAACCAGGGAAGCCTCAATTCTTTACGTGAAAAATAAAGACGAAAGTCTTTAGCTGTGCATAGACTACCGTGAATTAAATAAGGTGACCGTAAAGAACAAATATCCGCTTCTCCGTATTGATGACTTGTTGACCAGTTGAGTGGTACCAAAGTATTTTCCAAGATAAATCTTATATCAGGCTATCACCAGCTCTGAGTTAGATCTGAGGACATTCCCAAGATGACTTTCCACACTAGATACAGACATTATGAATTTCTAGTGATGCCATTTGCTTTAATGAAGGCCCCTTAGTTTTCATACATTACATGAAGTGTGTATTTCGGCAATACCTAGAACAGTTTGACGTAGTTTTATAGATGATGTTATAGTGTACTCCAGATCTTTAGAGGAATATAAAAGGCATATGATAATTGTATTAACTGTATCAAAAAGAAAATTGTTTATATGCTAAGCTCAGTAAGTTCTAATTATCAAAGGTGAAATTCCTAGGATAGGTGATCTCTCGGGAAGGAATCACTGCAGACTACACCGAGTAAAGGCAGTACTGAGATGGAATCGGCCTAGGATAGTAAGAGAAGTGAAATACCTAGAGCACGTGATCTCTCAGGAAGGGTCGCAGTAGACTACGCCGAGTAAAGGTAGTACTGAGATAAGATCTGCCTAAGACAGTAACCGAAGTTAAGAGCTTTCTGGGCCTGGCAAATTATTACAGATGTTTTATATAAAAACTTTTCTCGGATTGCCTTACCGCTGGTTAAGCTCACTAGAAAGAATCAACCTTTTTCGTGGAATGAGAAGTGTGAGGCAAATTCCAAGAGTTCAAAAGGAAGCTAACCTCGACGTCTATACTAGTGATCCCTAATCCGAAAGAGACCTATGTGGTCTACAAGATGCTAGTAAGCATTGATTGGGATGTGTATTAACGCACAAGATCGAGTGATAGCTTATACCTCACGATAGTTAAAGCTTTATGAAGAGAACTATTCCACGCATGATATGGAGCTAGCAACGATAGTTTATGCTCTAAAGATATGGAGGTACTATTTATATGGAGCAACCATCAAGTTGTACTATGATTATAAAAGTCTCAAATAATTGCAAGATCAAAAAGAGTTGAATTTGAGACAGAGACGCAAGATGGAGTTGCTCAAAGACTATGACTACTTGATAAAGTATTATCCAGGTAAAGAAAATGTAGTTGCCGATGTTTTAAAACAGAAAAATAGAGCAGGTGGCCATGATGATGATGAACGAGCGAAAGTTGATAAAGAACCTCCGAGATTCGGGTGTATTGAATCAGTTATAGATAGAGCCTGATAGATATGGAATCATTCAAATCCTCATTGATAGAGGATGAGATCAGGGAAGCTTAGCAGGAGGATCAGTTTGCTCAGAACTTAGAGACTCGGATCAGTCAAGGAGGAGCTAAGGAATTTAACGAAACCTCTAAGGGAATAATTAAGTTTAAAGATATATATTATATCCCTCCAAAGTCTATTTTAAGGTAGAGATTATTAGATGAAACTGAGCCGTACTCTATAAATGAGATAGAGGAGATGACCTAGAAAAAAATCTCTGATAGTCTAGTAACATTAGAGGATATTAGACATCCCAAGATTCGGGTAAACTAGGATACGATCATGTGCTGGACAAAGTACATGTTATCAGAGATAAAATTCTATACATTAGAGTCATCTAGAAATTCAAAGAGTTATAGAAGCAAAGAGATAGGATAGTTATAGTAATGAAATACTGTCTAGTGACTCTAATGCCAGAGGTAAATAAAGTAGATGGTATGAATAGTTGAAGTATAGTTATGATATAGAAATGCTATTTGGGTTGTATCTTATGACATCTAAGTATGAGAATGAGATGGGCAGACGTTGAATAAGTTTTGGTTAATTTTCTAAAGAAATTGGAAGGTAGACAGTACCAGAAGTACTAGAGCTACTGAAAGGCTTTATAATTATTACAAGTAAGGCAGATAGACTGTGATAGACACAGTAGCCGCAGCAGCAATTTTAATAACCGCAACAGATTTCCAAACTTAAGTCAGCCAAGTATAATAGTAATAAAGGCATAGTACTAGTAGTGGAGTTTGAGGATACTTCGTAATTAATTATCTACTAGTATATATGCTTAAATCTTTATATGATGAAAGATTCTTATGATAATAAATTGAGATGTTGAAATGACTATAGATGAAATGGTCAGGGAATCTTAAGAGCCTACAAAAGGAAAAGTCAGGTAGGGCATCATAACGGTATAGATGATGAGAAATAGAAAAGGAACGATATGGCACACCCCAGAACATCAAAGACAAATTATATAGAACTTAGAGATGCCTTGGGTAATGGATTTAAACTAATGATATTTTACTATGCTTCCAAGCATCGCAGAAGGGTGTGATCCTCAGGCCAAGTGTGAAAATGAGAAATTATGTTCTCATTAGTAAATGCCACTGCTATATATGTAAGAAAGCTCATGAAAGGTTCCCTGATTGGGACAAGGTACGTTGCATTATGATGAGAAGACGAAGTACCCAACAGAAAGCATACCAGAAAATGTTTTAGCCAAAAAGTATCTCTCTAAAGTTTGGGATGGTGATTTTCCAATGCCATCAACGCAGTTAGGCGAGCCACTTCCTGATAGACAGGAAGTAGAGAAGAACCCTGATAGACAGGAATCAGGTGAGACTAGTCGCTGCAGTTAGGCGAGCTACTTCCTAATAGACAGGGAGCACGTATTCCTGATAGTCAGGAATCAGATAGAACTCCAATGGGAAACCATTGTGAGCATTTCATGTTGTCTCACACAAGAAAGAAAGCAGTAAAAGCAGGGCATATGGAATAAATCATTCCCAATACAAAAAGAGAGAAAAGGAGCTAATAACAGTCAGGGACATAATCCCTTAAATTTCTGGGTACCAATTAAACCAATAAGATGAACAGAATGCAAGTCCTCTCTACAATGTCATAGTAATGATCAGAAAAGAAGTAGTGAGGATTGTTGAATCCTCAGATATAGCAGATTGGCATAGAATAGATGTTGAATGAATCAGTGTCTGAGAGTTCAAGCTGTATAGCAAAAGAGATATGGACTGAGAAGAATGAGTTAATAAGCACAAAAGGAAAAAGAGATTAGTGACGTTTTTAGCTTTTCCATCAAGATCTGATCCAATTGCCATTTACTTTATCCATATCTCCTGCACTAGCCCTTTTAATGCTTCTTTAATCTTGTTGGATCTTGCCCTTGTGATTGGACAAGTTGAAATATGCAATAGATAACTTGAATTCAAAGAGTCAGCTTGCTAATCCACATCATTCCCTCTCTCCTCAAAAGGATTCGTCCTCAAGTCATCACCTACATCAAATGGAGATAAATCAGCCGCATTAAAAGTAGCACTAACATTATACTCACCAGGCAAATCAATCTTATAAGCATTATCATTTATTCTTTCAAGCACTTGAAATGGACCATCTCCTCGGGGAGCCAATTTTGACTTTCTTTAATCTGGAAATCTTTCTTTTCTAGCATTAATTGTGTGTGTTAGTTTGACATTTAATTTATTTGATAAATTAAATAACTAGTATTAATTTAATTTATAAAGTAAATTAAATTCGTTGGCTCATTATTTGGATTAATTAAATAGATATGATTTGATCAGATCAATTTAATCCAAATTAAGATTGCAAAATTCGAATTTCATGATTAATCAAGATTGGATCTTGAATATCTTTTAAAATTCAAATCTTAAGATTAGATCTTGAACATCTTTTGAAATTCAAATTTCGAATTTCAAGATTAATCAAGATTAGATCTTGAATATCTTTTAAAATTCAAATTTCAAGATTAGATCTTGAATATCATTTCAAATTTTGAATTTCAAGATTAATCTAGAGTAGATCTTGAATATCCTTTTGGAAATTCGAATTTTAAGATTAATAAAGATTAATCTTGAATATCTTTTTAGATCTACATTCAAATTTTAAAGATTAATCACATATTATATAGGCTCTCCATGAGTTCTACAAATATTAGGACTCATGAGCAAGAGAAGAATAAGAAATTTGAATCTGACCATGAGCCATCAAAAACCTTAGAGGGAGAGTGAGATGTAAGAGGTACTAGCATGCTGCGATTGTTGGGATCCATTCGCGTGGATACCAGTAGAGGGAGGTGATCAAAGAAGGTTGGCTCTTCGTGATCAGAATCAAGAATGCAAAAGGTCGTGGAACTTAAAGAGATCTAAACGCAAGAAACACTTCGGATTTGAAACACCAAAGGTACGCCTTCATCTTCTCGATCTAAACATCTTTGACAGATCCGTATTTGGGATTAGAAAATTTTAAATTCCGCTGCATGTACTTACTAATCCCAATAACTCGCTGCCTTATTAATAATAAGGTTTGTAGTTTGATCATTGAGCATAACTGAGGTGAGGAGTTTTCATGGTTTGGCTAGTTTTTATAGGCGCTTTGTCAAAGATTTTAGCACACTTGTTGCACTACTAACTGAGATCATTAAAAAATCTATTGGTTTTAAATGGGATAAAGGACAAGATGATACATTCATGAAACTTAAGGATACATTATGTTCTGCACCTGCGTTGATATTGCCTGATTTTAATAAATGAGCTATTGTAGCCTCTCTGTCTTTTTAAACATTAGCTCTTATCAAAGCTAACTCCGTCTCTTTATAAAATTCAAACAACCAATACAAGCAATCATATCCTATAATTTCCAAAAAACATGTTAATTTGAAATGAATGAAACTCAACGTAGAAAACTTAGATTGAAATGAATCCAAAATGACCATAAAGATGAGACTTTGAACTATGAAAAAGACCTATTAAACATTGAAAAACACGAAGGAAAAATGGACGAAAAGATGGAGACAATTTGAAGACGAACAGACACAAGAAAATAACAAATGAACGAAAATAAAACTGGATGAACAAAAAGATAAAACCTAACGAAGCTCTGATACCAAGATGGTGCGAACCCACTAGGGAATGATCCCAAGAACCCACATCCAATCTAAAATATATGCATCCCATAAAGCTAAACAAAGGTTAATGATCCACTTGAACCTTTGAACATGGAAGAACAATGACAGTGTTAGAAGACGCCACAAGGTTGATCAAGCCTTGATAAGTCTGTTAGTTCTGAAAAGAACCCTAGAGAGAATCCTCTCAAAGTGCATAAAAATGAAAACTTTAATTCAAAATCCAAATCTGCCGTCAAAAGAGGTGTTACAAATTCTTTAGATGAAACTCACAAATCTGACCTAATTTGCATTAATTACAAATATTAAAGTCTAGTTAAAAAGATGGACACTCTTAAGAAAAAATGAAAGTCAACTGTTACCTAATTTGCAATGAATGTGATTGAGCTTTAATTATGTTAGTTTTCCTCTTGAATTTCCAGAGTTATAGAGTCAATTTTAGCCCATTCATGACCTTTTTGTGCTTAAATTGTGATTAGGAGTTGTTGAATTAGATTAATGTAATTTTGGGGTCATATGCCATGAATAACTATATATCTGTGCCTTAATTCATTCATGAGCAAGTGATACTGCCAAAGTTTATTGTTTCATTTCAGGAATTCCGTGCAAAAGGGCAAAGACAGCAGCTCTGGATATGTTCACCGCGGCGTAAACAAAGTTCGCCGTGGCCAAAGTTCATGCAAGTAGACGGAGAACTCTCGGGAGAGTTTCGCCGCGGCTAAATACTTAGTTGGCCGCGGCGAAAATCGTGTATCAGCACCTGATTTTTACTCCAGATGGAAATAACCCGATCCAACCTCCAAGACCCGACCCAGAACGGTTTTAATACCCCATTTAGGGTAAAATTCGAAAAGAGGAAGGAGAAGGAGGCAGAGGAGAGGCAAGAGCAAGAAAACCACACATTTCTCTCATCTCTAGATATTGATGAGCTGCTTGGTGGGACGACGAGGCCCCTGCATCACAGGCACCAGCGGACGGTCATCCTGCTTCCCCAGCCACTGTTTCACTTGAGAGCCTGTCTGCTGAGTTTCAGCAGTTCAGAATCGCTTTCGAGAGGGAGCGGCGGTACAGGAGGAGGATGGATGCCTTGATTGCCCAGAGCTTACACTTTGAGTTGCCTCCGGAGGAGGATGAGGTTAGTGATGCAGAGACTT